>CBVK0102036455.1:0-17836 GCA_900067695.1 Picea abies | reverse complement strand
TATATATATATATATATATATATATATATATATATATATATTAATCTGTTATATTTCCGGACTCAAATCCAGTATTTATATGAAACATGATCTTAGTTCAGATATTCGCTAGCTTCAATCTGCCTATTGTGTATTCCCTTTAAGAATGGGTGTTAAACTAGGGTCCATTTTGGAAATCATGATAACCTTTTTGCCATTAATATCCGATCTTCGTACCTGGGCCACATCATATGCATCAACATTGAGCACATATGTCTGTGTTCTGAAATCTTACATCGGGGCTTTCATTCATTGAAATTTCACCACTCGAACACCCATAAAACTAACTCTTAAAGTCCAGATATGTAAGAAAAATTACATGTCAATGTATGCATAATCAACCATTTCTATCCAATGTAATTGCCCTTTCAACCTGGGCTGTGTTATGACTCGTCCAATACCATGCTATACATCATTTACATTAATTAACTCTGGAAGCATTTCTACATGATAGGACTCTATTTAAACACGTGTGCTTTTACTGAATATGCAGGATATAAAATTGGAATTGCTTGACTATTTCTCAAACTCAATCAGTCCACCTAACATCTGTAATTAAATATCACTTCAGTCCACCTACCATTTGTAATTACATATCACTCCATGAATTGCAAGATGCGGTTTTAGGTTATTACCTTCAAATAGAATAACAAAATGCACTTCAGGAAATCACCTCAAAAAACTTATACGCGAGATGACATTCATAGAACTCTAAATAAGTTGCATTTCGTAAACCAGTATGGATCTCCTGAATAAAACACACGCTGCAAGCCTTCAAGCTTTGGGTTAAACTAGTGATTTTGGCGATAGAACTGTCCTGGGAACTAGGCTGCTTGCAGTTTTTTGTTAACTCTTGAAACATATGCAGGAATCAAATTTCTTCCCAAAATCAATGAACGGCATATTTTTCTACAATTGATACAAAATAACAAATTATATGAATATTTCTTTTTAAATGTCAACATGATAGAGCACATAGGATGCATCTTATGACACACATAAATGATAAATGCACAGTATTATTTGGCACCCTCTATGCCAAGGAACCCGAGCCTATAGGAGAAGAATAGTTGTTTTCATTCACACACAACTTCGATATCGTCACATTTAATGGTTCCCTTGAGTCTCAAAAAATTACATATATAGACCTTCAGGAACACCTTCCTTCTTCTTGAACATTACCTTCTCCTTAGCTTTCTTAAAATCAATTTGAGTTACCTGAAACAAAACGTATCATTACTGATAAATCAATGAAGAATATCAAGAAGCCAACATATCAAAGAGACTCCGAATTATAGAATTAAGCTAGATTGCATACTTGGTAAATACAATAAATAGATAACATGTTATTACTAAGAATTCAGTCTTCAATGATCACACGCATTTGAAATGCAATCAGACTCCTCGTGAAGTCATTTAAATAATTGACCCTCTCAAACCAAATATATATCGCATATAAGTTCACACTTTAGTTTATTGCCAGATAAGACGATCATGAGCAATAAAGTTCAGTACACTCCACAATCCCAAATAAAGACCATCATGATAGCATCTGAGCCCCCACCACAATCTGTTTTACTGCTTAATATAAAACACTATTTGCTTTATGCTTTCACAATCAAATTTTATCAGTGATGCTCTTCCAGCTAGACCTAATTCTTTGAGAGAAAAGTAGAAAAGCAAAAATATTTTCCAAATATGATAAAAATATTCCCAGTGATAGAAGAAGAGTCTTGTAAGTAGATTCCTTCTGATCATGTATAACATTTTAATAATATGAAATCCTTGAAAATAAACATTATTCAATATCATGCAGTAAATGAACCTAAAAGAAAAGAAGAAATAACAGCCTTTTCTGTGAGATTTTGCACCCCGGGAATATAAATTATACAAAAGTTGACATAGATCAATACCATGGCTACTAAAAAACAATAAAAAGATAACCATGAAAATAGAAGCACATCAAAAACATCTATTTTATCTCATAGACCACATTCTCAAGCTGAGATACCACCATCTCACCAGTCTCCTGTTGAAAGGCTTACCTTCATACGCCTTTCTCTCAAAGCAAGCAACCCTGCTTCAGTGCAAATAGCTTTGATATCTGCTCCGGAGAACTCATCCTTCGTCATTACAAATTCTTCTAAATTAACATCATCTGCGAGTGTCATCCTTGCAGTATGTATCTACAACAGAGAAAAGAATTTCTAGCTGATAAATATGGTCCTGGAGAATTTCTAGAACAGAGTAGAATTTCTAACTGGTAAATACTAAATATGCTCAGGCTAGTAAAAATAGAATGAAGAATTTCATGAGTTAAAACTAGAATTGTATATATATACTACTTGCACTGAAAAATGAAATTCCTTTCCTAGAAAGCTGTAACATTTTATCTCCTAAGCAAATATAGCAAATGGCACAAAATTGTGAACTGTCCCCTGGGTAACTCAACACAAAATTGAAAATACCAACAATTTGGTGATAAATAAAGACTTGCAGTGTGATAACTCAAGGCATTCATCTATTACCTGGAATATGCGCCTCCTTGTTTTTATGTCAGGAAGAGGAAATTCTATCTTTCTATCTATTCTACCAGGCCGTAGCAAAGCAGGGTCTAAACTATCAATCCGATTGGTTGCCAGTATAACCTTAACATCGCCCCTTGCATCAAAACCATCCAGTTGATTTAACAACTCTAACATGGTACGCTGAATTTCTCGCTCACCCCCTGAATGAGCATCATACCTGCAGAAGAAGAAACTTAGATGATCATACCACTCCTAAATATCAAACTTTCATAAATTGAATCTGAACTAAATCAAGAAAAGTCCAGTGAAATAATTGCAAAACATTGTATTTATAATAACCTAATTACATGATACCTTTTAGTGCCTACAGCATCAATTTCGTCAATAAAGACAATTGATGGGGAAAGATCATCAGCCACTCGAAAAAGCTCTCGCACCAATTTTGGTCCATCTCCCAAATATTTCTGAATCAGCTCACTTCCAACAACACGTAGAAATGTTGCTGACGTTGAGTTTGCAACAGCCTGTACCAATTTTGTACCCATATTGTTGGGTACAATGGAAACACAATTTAAAAATAAGTGAGGGCAGTTGAAAACTAGATCAAAAAATTAGTCTTCACAAAAAAATTAAATTGTTAGGATTCATCAGTCACAAAGCACAGGCACAACTAAGGACCCTCGGGTAGAGAAAGGAAGAAATCATGGGAAAGAAATCACTTTCTAACGATAGTCTTGAAGCACAAGACCTAACAGTCCAACAATGTTGAATGATGTGTAAATCTGAACCTGGAGTCATAATGAGCTATCAATCCAAGGAATGATGCACTAATGAAATCCAACCATTGGACAGTAAATTGTAAATACACTATAACTAGAGAGTAAATATGAATCCCATTCCTTGGATTGATCATGCCCTGATGGCTTTAACAATGTATGCTGCTTCTCAAATGTCAACCATCAATTGGGGTGCAACAAAACAAAATTCAGAAAGAAGCAACTAAAGAACATCATTTAGAACAAAGCACGTGATGAATTCGTAGTCATGACGTTCTGTTAAGGTTGTGACAAAATTTTGATGGACAATGAGCAATGACTTTAAACCCTTCTCAAGGAAAATTGTATTGGAAATTTTCAACTATATTTATTTCATTGTTAGAATCCAGACAAACACCAGTAAGTGAAATAATCCTCTAACCCTAAGAAATGCTCTGTTTTGTCCCAAAAGGTCCAAATGCAAAACTTTTAGCATCAAGGGCACATCACTTAGGGAGAAACTAAATTGATCCAAAAAGAGCAATGCCATTCTCAAATTGTCCAGGACATAAAATCTTTAAATTCTGTGAGATATAATCAGATCCACTATATACTATCATAAGTTCATGAGGAGAATTGGCTCGGTCCTTGTCAATATTTTGAGTGGGGATTTGTTTGAATGAAACCAGGAAGATCAACAATGTCTCAATGGATTAAAAAAATAATGAGATAGTTCCAATCTTAATCAGACTCAGCTTCGTTTATAGTGGTAAGTGACACCTATGGAATGAAAATAAGGGTAGTTTGAGTGCCAAAAAGGCACCATAACACTTGTGAAACTGAAGCTAAAAGGATACAAGAGACAATTCTACATGCAATAAAGAAATATTTTCCACCACACAAGAACTAGACAAATGAAGACAATCATTTTTAGCCTCTAAGAAATATGATTATAATCAGAACAAGCATGTAACAATAATTATCTCAAGCAGAAACAAGAATAGTTAGCGAGAATGAGTTATATGATTTTGGGAGTACAAAAAAGGGAAAACTTAACATGGCAACCAAAACGCCAATAGTCAGTAGAGAAATATGAGGTAGAAAGATTAACTTGTTGAAAAAGTGATCCATTTTGTACTAGGGCAAGAATTTAACATATTCAAAACTTGTGATTTCACAAAGAAGTCATGGAAGATAAATTTAACATATTCAAAACTTGTGATTTCACAAAGAAGTCATGGAAGATAACTGTAATAACATTATTGTACATGCAAGGTTCTCTAAGACATACCTTAAAATCAGACAATTCTACATGTATATATTGTAATGAGAAATCCACCAAGCAAAAAATACAAGAATGCTAGTACTCTCCCTTAATCTATTTAACATATTCAAAACTTGTGATTTCACAAAGAAGTCATGGAAGATAACTGTAATAACATTATTGTGCATGCAAGGTTCTCTAAGACATTCCTTAAAATCAGACAATTCTACATGTATATATTGTAATGAGAAATCCACCAAGCAAAAAATACAAGAATGCTAGTACTCTCCCTTAATCTATTACAATTGCTATCAAATCCAAACACTATGCAAAATAATCAACACAGATTTTATTGCAGGCCTGCTTAAATCAAATGGGAAATTTCCATAACCTGCAGTCTATCAATTAACCAATTGCACACGTCATAGCAATACAAACCGTTTTCAAACTCATCAGAAAACAGAAACCACTATAAAGGATAGCCACAAATTACAGGGGTCGCCCAAAACAATTCTGAGTGATTGTAATCCAAAATCTTAAAGTAACTTTTGGAAAGTATTATTTCAACAATTGGTAGGCCGTAACATTCTTGAATAGTGGCAGCCAATTTGTTTAATCCTGGGTCTATCCCAGATCACCCTAACGATTACCGATTCCCCATGGTTAAAAAACAAATAAAATAACAGGTCAATAGGAATTGCAAATAAGTAAACACAAATTACATAGTTACCCAGAGTAATTTTTGGAGATCCTAATCCAAAATTCTAAAGTATCTTTTAGAAAGAATTCTCAGCGATTGGAACATCCATTAGAACATATGTTCATTATCACCAACAAACTGAGAAACAAATCAAAATTGCAAATAGTGCAGAGAAAAATGGCAAACAAACCAAATACATTTGTTAAATGGCTCCATTGAATCAGAAGCATGGTGTGATACAGCATACAACATAGCCAATGAAATAATATCTTTCAAAAAAAAGATAATAGATGGATAGATAAGCGGAAAACAAACCAAATACATTTGGTAAATGGCTTCATTTAACCAGAAGCATGGCATGAAACCAATTTCCATATAGCCATTGAAATAATATTTTGAAAAAAAGGAATTAAGTTTGATCCCTAGGCCTCATCAGCTAAGAATAGTGTCAGAATGAAAGGACATAGGCAAGAACTTGGCTACCATTTACCTAAAGACACTTGTAGTCAAGAATTCCTTAGCAAAATACAAAATATAATGAATTCATTGAAATAACATCTTGTTACTAACCAAATATAATGAAGCAACAAGCTGTTAGAAGAGAGCAGGAAGTGAGTTCCAAATAAACCACTAGTCTAGGTCAAAACAAATCGCACCAAAATATCTCATTGCACAAAGCCTTCAGCCACCGTGCCAAACATTTTCAACACCAGTTCATCAGTTAGCAACCTGCACCACCTCAACACCAGCTCAGGGTGCCATTTCAACACCAGATCACAGCCAAAAGGGACTGCAGAGAATACAAATTGGGTGATCAAAGTGGACCTAGTTGTCAGCAAGACCGGCCCCAAATAAGTGATCAACACCAGACACAATTCCCATAACTAAACATCTAGGACCACCTTTGATGAGGAATTAATTCTCTTTTTCATGTATAAACACTGTATCATAGCTCATTTGAAAATGGTCATATTCGCATCTTAGCATGTCTTCTCTTCTTCATCATGCATTATGTGACTAGCTCCCACAACCTTTTGTTGCAAGGCTAGAAGGGCACAGTTACTTCACAGATTCATAGTCACAGCACTTAATTTGTAACACACTTTGTTATACAGATTTGAGCCATTTATCTTTTATCCTCCATGGATTTGCTTTGGGTGTTAATGGATGCTCTTTGGTTCACTATTGCAAAACATACATAGGTAGATTCCCTTTTTATTCTGTGCACGTCACTTAATTGCATGTTACCCCTCCAGGAGGTATCCTAGAATTTTTTTTGGCTACACCATTGTAAGCCCAAGGATGCAAGTCAAAGCCATGTAAACCATAGTGGATGATGTTTTATAGTGGAATCTTAGACTTGGTCTGACCATGATCAGTCTACTTAGTCCCCATTTCAATTTCGTCCTGGATTGGATTGGAGGCCTTGGAGTGGATCTATAGTAGACACATGAGTTGTGTGGAGCCATGAGTCTTATGTAGGGGTGATTGCAATTTGTTGGGCCTAGTCCGGTCCATGTCATGCACACCTATGTCTTCCCACATGGTTATTTTATATCGAGTCTGTATGCATTTCTTGGCCATGGTGCATTTATCATTCACAGTTCACAACATGGTAGTCTCACAAAGTAATCACCATTGCACAGATTTTGAGGCAGATCACGAATCCTGATGCACAGGGTCCTGGGGCCGAAAGTACAAGAGCTTAGATTGATCGTCTCCAAGCATACTCGACATGCCACGTTGAAAATTTTGAAAAAGGTTGGGTTATAAGTGAAAATCAGTTGTCAAAGGGTCACGCAAGCACAATTACTGATAAACGTGGCAAAAGAAGGTCACTGCACGACATGCAAGGATAAAGTCAGTAGAAAAGGTTAAGTAAATCTCATTCTGGACAAAACCCACATCTCGGAATCCTTCAATCCGGCAGCATTTACGTGGTTTTTGCAAAGCTGGACTAAGGGGGCAAATAAAGGGGCATTTTAAAGTTATTTCCTAAGTGATGAAAGGGAAAAAATTTATTTATAATAAAGTAATGGGGCTTTTCCTTTTAATTATCACACATAAGTTATGAAGGGATGTGTACTTGTTTTAAAAGACCATGGCATGAGTTATAAAAGCCACCATATAGTAAAAAGCCGTTGAAAAATGAAAGGGTAAAGACAGGACTTATAGTCAAAGCATGAATGGAGCGGTGAGAATTAAACCAAATCGTGGGTTATGAAAAGTGAGCCACCACCGCTTGAGCCAACCGTTAGCCACTTTATCCAAGTCAAAGGGAGTTGTGGCATACATTTAAAGAAAGCCACCCCTCAATATACCCGTTGAGCAAGTAAAGTTGTGGGTCAGCTAATGGGTGCACTATTCAAGCAAATCGTACCATATTTTACTAGTCATGGATAAATTAAGGGTTCTGTTGGGTGAGACAAGAAGTTGCCACATATGAAGGAGCCACATATGAAGGAAGATGTGAACTGTTATGGTCAAAGAACATAGTTGTTGGGAAAAGAAAAGGAACAAAAGCCTCATGTGGAGCTAACCGTTGCCTCAATGAGTCAAATCAAACCCGGTTGTGGGTAAATTTTCAATGTAAAAAATAGTATTTTGGTCAAATGGTTTAGCCTCAAACGATTGTGGATGAGCAAACCAAGAAAATATTATTTTATGAGGGTGGTAGAAACTAGCCATTAAAAAGATTTATATATAAGGCTAGCCCCTCCTCTCATTTGTTATTGTTGGAAACTTTGTGAGATCATAATGCCATAATTTTGAACTCAACTCTCTTGTGTCACCATGGATTGTCTACTGTAATGCTTGTTTTTCTTGGCCAAGGATATTTTTATTTTGTGCTTTAACGGGGTTTTTCAAAATAATTGCAACAGGTGATTAATCAATCCATTGAGGGGCTACATAGTCACGTGGAGGAAAGGATCTAGACTCCTCGTCTCTTCCATTTCCTTATGGTTTCCTAGTGAAACAAACCCAAGTTGTTGGACCAACTTATTTGGAAGTAGCTTCAACCAAGTGGTTGTTTGTCTCTAACCCAAGTCGATTGATTGTCTTGGAGACCATCCATCAAGGAGTTTTCCTACCAAATCCAAGAAGCAACCCATCTTTTAATATTTCTAGTGTTTGGGGCGCTAGTCTTTCGACTCCAAATTCAATCAACTAGAAATTCGTCCAAGGCCGATCTTGAACTCGCGGGGTCACAATCTCTCAAACCAAGAGACATCTAAATGTAAGAAAAAGGTAGAGTCTTCTCTCAATTTCTTCAACCACTTATTTTCAAATTTAAATCATTCTTCTTATAATTAAAATACAAAAAATCATACCCTAGCTTAATTCTTCATCTTCATATCGTATAAGCTAGTAGATATTGGGGATTTTACCATTTGGGAATTTCCTTACCCCAAGATAAATTTACCCTTGAGTTTTTCGGCTTTATTGAACATATATTACAAGGGTTTCTTGAAGAATATTGTGCAGATCTACTTACAGCGAAGAACACATTCAGATCTACACTTATGTTTGCATGAGAGGGGGCAATATTGTAAGTATTTACCTCCCAAACACTTCTATTACTTTCCAGATTTGATTTACAAGTTATATCTATAATTTTCTGGTTAATATAGAAGAAAAATACAGCCCCAACAAGTCTTTCTTGGGCTGTAGCATTTTTTGGGTTTTGACCCTAGGGGATTTGAACCCCGAATCTGCAAAGGTAAATTCCAGCCACCTGGAAGCTATCTCTTCTGCAAATCTAAAGGCTATAGGGCATAGTATTCACTCATACCTTGCTGCCCTATCCTTTCCACCCACAGATCTATTTGATCTAATGTGATTATACACTTGTGGGAGGCCTCAAAAGGCCATATTCCTTGTTGTTTTATGTCCTTTTCTTTCTTTTTGCAGGTCTGATATAACAAGACAGTGAGGAAACATTTCATTTCCAGCCATTCTATCCAAGGTACAGATAGTACAAATCATTCACAAAGTGGTAAGAATATTTAACCCCTTATTGTGCATCATCTTTACCAATATTTCGGTAGATTGGGGTAAGTTAGCTTGTTGTTTTGTTGTTTTATTTTCTGCATTCTCTATTAGTCCAGCAAGTCAATTAAACAATTAACTCCTACCTTCACCTAGTGTTTTTTGTTAAGGCACTGATCCCAAGATCCTTTGAGGTGAAGTGAAATTTTGCGAGAAGCCTCCAAGAGCCTCTTAGAGTAGGAGTTTGGCTCGACCAGGGAAGAATAGGTGTCGTGATGACCTTGGGCACCTATCCCTTGTATTGATGCCCTAGCAGTCTGAGGACTTTGGCGGGCTGCTAGTTTGGTCGGTAAAACTGCCTAAGTATCTTCTATTACTGTATATATATTTAACGTTAATTGTTCTATTTAAATTGTGCATTCTGTGACACTGTTAAATTACTTTACTAGGCATTTATTCTTGATAAACTGTGCTAAACATTCTTTGGCACTCATGCACTTCAACATTGTGGAATTTCTCAATTTTTACGGTCTTTCATGCCCAAGGTGCCCAACTCCACCTTGCACCATATTAAAATGCTTTCTTCCCTTTGTTTAGCTGGTTTTAGAAAAAAAAAATATTCATTATCGATAAAACAGAAAGACTCTCGCCTGCTTTAATATTCTCAAAGAAAAGTAGATGTTTCTTTCAACAACAGTTTAACTTGTCTTCATCCATATCCAGGCGAAAAAATTATTTTCACCAAACTCTTGTTGGCATATTAATTATTCCAGGCGAAAAAATTATTTTCACCAAACTCTTGTTGGCATATTAATTATTATTTTTCTTAATTGTTAATTTTGTTGTCATTAGTTCAAGTCGGCAGAACTTAGGCCATGTCATAAATCCATCCATATGTTTCATGTCATGTAAATAGTCCCAGTTGTTAACATTCAAGGTAATGTAACAAAACTCCTTTATGCAAGCAGCCCCTCTTCTCAATGATGTCATAATGACATCATCGGATACTACAAAAGTACATTCTAGAGGAATCTAAAATCCCTCTTTCTTTGTAAAAACTTGAATCAAAGTTGTCCATCACGCTGTAGTCTAGCAGCAACTTCAAGCAGTTGCGACAATGCACCAAGGTCAAATCCCGGTGGGGATGCTCCTCCCCGCATGGGCTTTGCCAAATGTGGCGATTGCTATTGATGTAGCCTTTGGGCAATTATTGAGATTACAAAACGTGTCGTGCTTCACTTAAGTGCAGTAGGGAGGGACCCATTGTTTCCACATTTATCATCCATCAAAAAGATGGACTCTCATTTAAAAACAAAGAAAATAAAATGCATGAAAGTTAATGTAAGCTTTAATAGGCTCAATTATGAACCTTCATTAGCACTTTATGTTGAGATCAACCTGTTAAGGTAAATATTGGATTTTAATGGCCAATTAGATTTTAAACATAGGCATTAATAAAGTCACTTCGACTTTAGGTTATTTTATGCTCTTATGCTTTATTTCACTTCAGTGTGTTTCTCAGTCTATCACACATTCATAAAGTGGATTGACTCAACTAGATTGTAACCCTTTATAAGAAATCTTTTACTTTTTCATTATGTATGCAATCTTGGTTTTCTTTATGGCTTCGTGTTATCATTATATGGTATCAAATCCCTACATCCTCAAAGCCATATCAAGGGTCTCAAGGCTTTGAAAGACAAGGTTTCCACTCTTGCTACAATTACAATCTACTTCACAATGCATCCTATTACATTGATTATACTTCTTTATATAATTCTATATAACCTCCTAGGAGCTTTCTAGTGAAGGAAACGTCTAGTAAGCCTTCTTACAATTATTGCTTTCACACTATGCAACCTATCTATCATTATCCCCCTTGGGTACCTCCCTATGTACCCCATATTATCCCCCTTGGGTACCTCCCTATGTACCCCATATTATCCTCCCTAGGTACACTACATTCCATCCCCCTTCGCATGCTTCATCCTCGAAACATAGGAAGAAGCCATACAATATGATCGGCTAAGCAATGTAGCCAATTGATACCAGGCACTCACAACCATCCATCCTAGTGAAATGTGAACATGGGATCCAACTGCTTCATTGCCACCTCGATTTGGATTTGGATTGCTCCTTCTTGTGCTACTCTAATATCTCCCTACATTGCAGTTAGTCCTCCATCTGCCTCTCGACTGGCTGCATTTCTGGTTCCATGTTGGTCCATAATAAATTTGTTGATGCCCACATCTATGTTATTCATGCTCGGACTCTTCACCGTGGCGTTCCTTTGAGTCATTTAGCTCCTTAGCTTTTTTTCATTTTATGTTCTTCCTAGGGCCTTTCTTCATATGCTTTTGTAGGCTATTCTTTCGATTCTTCGGCAGATTCTATAATTACTTTCCCTACAAGGACTTCTTTAGGTGCCCCATGGGCCCTTATTGCTTAATAAGAGAAATATTGTGCGACGTAATTTTCTTTTTCTTATACCAAAGCTTCAAAAACTTCTTTTGCACATTAATATTAACTATAACAATTGAGTCCATCCAAGGATATCCCAAAACAATATACACATCATCCATAACTATAGCCTGAAAATCTGAATGCAACACATATTTATCCATGGTAAGCTTCAAATCTTTAAAAATTTGAACATTCTCACCCTCAAGTTGTGTGCTGTAAATATGTTTTGCAAGAACTTGCAATATTTTAGCCAAGTTAACATTGATGAAATTATGCTTGCAACTAGGATTAATAGAAACAATGACCTTATGTTGCTAAATACGAAGTTATCACATGAAAATAAACCCTTGGTGCCCTTTATGGTTTTTTTGGCACAAGACCATTCAAGTATAGTTTCTCGTAATCTTCATCTAAAAGCGTCATTGTCTCTTCATAGTTAAGTCCATATGATAGAGCTATTCTCCAAGATAATGGATATTTAGACTTTATCCATTTTATGTATTTTTCAAGACTAGGGCCATCATCTATAAAAAATCATCATGCTTGGAAGAAAAGTTGTAACAAAAACTAAGGTTTATAAAAATAACTTACTTTTCAATGGAGCTATGTTATGTAACTAGAGTTTGAGGCGACTACTGTAAAATGATCATAACTTGAACAATACTTCTTTGATTGGCTATTATAACCCCAATTTTGAAATGCCACGACCACTCTGCATCCACTAGCATTGATTTGGCTGAAATCTGGTCACTCTATCAAAAGATATCTAATCTACAAACTATACAATCATCACCAGAAAAACCCTAAAATAGTTTATTTTAAATCAGCAATAACTCCACTTCCCTAACTACAATTTGCATGATTTATTTTTTTGAACTTGGGTATTTTTTCAAAATGAACTCAAATATACAGCTAGTTTCTTTTGATTCTACACAGAAAGTTTAAGAAATCAATCTAAAAGTTGTCATCCTTTTTAGACTTGAAATTTTGCCAAAAAAAATCTTCCATTTTTTGGCCCAAGAAGGAGCTCTGATACCAATTGTAGTGTACTTAACAGATCTGAAAATAGAAAATAAAAGAGAAACCCTTAACTTCAAAAATAAACCAAATCCCAAACTACAATTTGCACGATTCTTTTTTGAACTTAGGTATTTTTTCGAAAGGAACTTGGATCTACAACTGGTTTCTTCAGATTCTACACAGAAAGTTTCAGAATTCGAACTGAAGGTTGTCGTCCTTTTTTTTCCAAGAAAAATCTGCAAAAAAAATCTTCCATTTTTTGGCCTAAGAAAGAGATCTAATACCAATTNNCTTCCATTTTTTGGCCTAAGAAAGAGATCTAATACCAATTGTAGTGTACTAAATAGATCTGAAAATAGAAGATAAAACAGAAACCCTTAACTTCAAAAATAAACCAAATCATTCATGCCATAAACAACAAAAGAGTGAACTCAAGAATGTAGAAAAAACCCTTGATGTGGGGTAACACCATTAATTATTCCTCAAGGAAATCACTCCACAAGCAATGCTTGCTACAATGACAATACACTTCATAATACATCCCATTACATTGCTTCTACTTCTTTATATAATTTTATATAAACTCCTAGGAACTTTCAAGTGAAGGAACCTTTTAGTAAGCCTTCTTACAATTATTGCTTTCACACTATGCCACCTATCTATTATTATCCCCCTTGGGTACCTCCCTAGGTACCCCGTATTGACCCCCTAGGTACACTACACAAGAAGATACTAGAGTGTTGGCACGACACCATTGGAGATGTTAGAGTAGGTGAAACAATCAAGGGACGATCATCGAAAAGTAAGAGCAAACCACAACCAAACACAATTAACTTTGCTTTGATGGTCAATGTTCAAGATGTATATGAGCCACAGGTGTTCGAGGAGGTAAAAGGGAGACCTGAATGGGAGAAGGCCATGGCAGTTGAACTTGAAAGTCTGATGAAAAATCAATCTTGAGATTTCACAACTCTTCCACTAGGGAAGAAACTCGTTGGTGGAAAATGGGTATACAAGATCAAGTATAAGGTAGATGGCACCGTTGGTGGAAAATGGGTATACAAGATCAAGTATAAGGTAGATGGCACACTTGACAAGTAGAAGGCACGGTTGGTCGCAAAAGGGTTCTCTCAGCGAGAGGGCATTGACTACGACGAGACCTTTGCTCCTACAGCAAAGATGAGCACCTTTCGATTAGTTCTAGCCATGGCAGCACAGTTTGGTTGGAAGCTCCATCAAACGGATATGACGAGTGCCTTCCTCAATGGTGATTTAGAGGAAGAGGTCTACATGTGTCAACCACGGGGTTTCAAGTTCCAAGGATGGAGCATCTTGTTTGCAAACTGAAGAAGGCTCTATATGGCCCGAAGCAGACACCACAAGAATGGTACATTAAAATTGATAGTTACTTGGATGAACACGAATTCCAACAAAGTCCTTCATATTCCAATTTGTACATCAAAAGCATTGGTAATGATATCATTCTACTAGTCTTCCAATTTGTACATCAAAAGCATTGGTAATGATATCATTCTACTAGTCATTTGTGTAGATGACATCGTTATTACATGTAGTGAGGCAAGTGTTGTTGAATAGATCAAATCTAATATGAGTACAGCTTTTGAAATGACTGATCTAGACCTCCTACATTACTGTCTAGGTGTAGAAGTTTGGGAAACATGTAGCAGCATTTATGTGTCACAAACAAAATATGCCAGGAGTTTGCTTGACAGGTTCAAAATGACAGATTGTAAAATCTCATCTACACCTATGGACAAAAGGCTGAAGCTTTCAGCCAAGACTGACTCTAAGGTAGTAAATGAGTCAATCTACATGTAGCTAGTGGGGAGATTGATATATCTTATAGCCACTAGACCTAATTTGAGTTACGTTGTGAACTTCTTTTCCAGATTTACGATAGCACCGAAGGTAGAGCAATGGACTGCAATGAAGAGAGTGTTGAAATATGTGAAAGGGACACTTGACTTTGGCATTCTGTACAACATAAGAAAAGACCCTAGGTTGTGTCGGTATACAGATTCAGATTGGGTAGGTTGTGTGGATGATAGAAAATCAACTTTTCGATATGTTTTCAACCTTGGCAAGGGTGCAGTCACATGGACCAGCAAGAAGCAGTCTGCAGTAGCCCTTTCATTGACAAAAGCAGAATATTGAGGAGCAGCGAAAGGAGTGTGTGAGGCAGTTTGGCTCAAGAGGATGTTTTCAAACATGAAGATGCAACAGAAGGAGCCAACACCCCTATTTTGTGACAAAAATCAAGGGCTGCTCAAACTAGCCAAGAATCCAGTCTTCTATGGGCATACCAAGCATGTTGAAATACATTGCCACTTCATCAGACAGCCTGTAGACGATGGATCTATTGAGCTTATAATACTGCAAACATTTTCACCAAGTCTTTGGGTCCTGAAAAATATGTAAAATTCCAAGATAAACTTGGTGTAGTTAGTAGATTGACCATTAAAGGAGGGTGTTAAAATAAATATCAGATTATAATGGTCAATTAGACACTAGACATGGGTATAAAAGTCACTTCGACTTTAAGGTTATTTTATGCTTTATTTCACTTTAGTGTGTTTCTTGGTCTATCCCACATTCATGAAGTGGATTGACTAGACTAGCTTGTAACCCTTTATAAGAAAGCTTTTGCTTTCTCATTATCTATGCAATCTTGGTTTTCTTTATGTGTTTGTGGTATCATTATACAACCAGCCTTGTATGCCGCTGTTATAATGTCATTTGCATCTGATTTCTTATTTCAGAATCTTATCTTTTTAGTTTCAGGTCTGACTTCTTATGCTTTATGGTGGTTTTAGGGACTACAGCAGTTTTTCTGCTTGATCTCAACATGATAGCAGATGTTTGATTTTTCAGAGCACGCACATGAGAAAACATGAAACAAAACACCTATTATCTGAATTGCATATACATACAAATTTATGAACAAAATCTGTCCTAAAAATAGACAACTATAGTATTATCCTCCAGCCAAACATATGCTAACCCCAAAAAGGATTGACCCATCTAAGTCTGTCAAACACTCGAAAACTTGACCTTGTTGCTAAATATATAAATGTAGGATGCCCAGCTAAAATGAGAATTACATCTTTAACACCATCTTAGCAACCATTTTATTTGCTTGTATACCAAGCATTTCTGTAAATTTCTAAAACTTATCCCTGCTCAATGCTTTTGTGAATATATCTGCAAGTTGATCTTCACATTTGTAGCACAAAAATTCAACCTCTTTTTTTGCACCTGCTCTATGATAAATAGATGGTATATCTCAATGTGTTTGGTCCTTGCATGAAACACTAAGTTTAGTATTGGACACTAAATGCAAAGCATTTGGTGTCTAGTACATGCAAACACAATAATAGTAACTTGAACAAAGCATAAACAGCAATAGCATCCCACGTGAAAACACATATTTATAGTGGGAACCCAAGTGCCGGGAGAAAATCCAGTGTCAAACTCATGATGTTCATTATCAGAATTTGTAGATTACATCAGCACTCCATACGACCAACCTCACACTCAATCACAGGTCCATGCCCAGTCTTGGAGATTGTCCTACACCATCTGTTGTCCTATGGTCCAGCAACTCAGCAAGACTCCACACAGATCCCTGAACAGCCCATCTCACCCACCTATGACCAACATAGAACAAGAATCCACACCCTTCTCTACCTCACATCCAATTTGTAAATAGACACTTCAACAGTCGTCAGTTTTAACAGCCACTATCATTAAGACACTATCGCTTGGCCAACTCTATACCACTATTCAAGACAGATCACTACAAGTTAACCCTAACAGATGTCACTAATGTGAATCACTTATAACAGTAATTATTAAGACGTACCACTACCCACCAACTATATCTCTGTTGTCATAAAGACCCTAAATTACCAGGATTCGGATACAGATCCACCAGATTTTTAAAAAGCTAGGATAAGGATATGACTGGGAAAAAGCAGGTACTAAAATATAAATAAATTTTTATAATCTTTAAAAATAGAAATTATATAAAAATTAAAAAATATATAAATTTTGAAATATGTATCTTATAATACATTTGTAATATATAATACATATATAGTATATACCTTCTTTCAATTTTTGATACTGAGCACACCTCATTTCTCTTTCAAACAAAATGAGATGCCAAGACCAAATCCGGCAATTGGCCCCTGCCATAATTTCAATTTCCAACCATGAACGACTTCAATTTCACATGTGAATGCTGTTGTTAAGCAATAGGGTCTTCCGAAGAAATCCCCGCTAATTCGATTGTTGTGCACGCCTCTACTGAGCCTCCCGCAAGCCCTAGAAGACCCCCATGTGTGCACCCTTCTAATGGCCCTCCTGAAACCTAATCCAGGAGGGGAACCCTCCCCTCTAGGTGTTGAAGCAGTGGCTTTTCAAGCTC
Organism: Picea abies; assembly: GCA_900067695.1. Classification (NCBI taxonomy): domain Eukaryota; kingdom Viridiplantae; phylum Streptophyta; class Pinopsida; order Pinales; family Pinaceae; genus Picea; species Picea abies. Next base: position 627 of record CBVK0102036455.1, on the reverse strand, counting down.
TCATCCATTCCCTTGGCAAGTCGGCCCCTAAACCCCAACATTCCAAGTCTGTCAAAAAACTAAATGATGAATCTGATTCTAGAAGTTAATCTTCCAGTAGCAGCTTCTCAACACAAAACCCTTACAATAGCAAATAAAGGACTGATTGGACAAGTCATGGGTCTCTGGCCCTCCCTAAAATCCATGGATGTATGGATGCAAAAGAATTAGATGGCTTTTTACAAAAGGTAAACTCTCATTTTTTGTGGGCAATGGTTTTACACTTTCCTCTTCAAGCTCAAGGAGAATCGAGCCCTGATCTTTCAAAATGACCCATACTTCATGGGTTCAAGGAAACTACCTCATCTCCTTCAATATTGTTGGAATGATGAATCTCTCAAGTCCATAGGAAACTCCCTTGGAACTTACATTGATAGATCGGAGCGAAAGACGAGTATGTTTGCATGTTCCAGAATTTGCGTAGAGGTCAATCTGGAGAAAGGATTGCCTAAAGCAAGCAAGCTAAATCTGGATAATTAGTCATATTCAAAAGCTAGACTATGAACAACTTCCTTTCAAATGCAAGAGTTATCACAAATACAGACACTTTGCACTATTGAAAAAAATGGGGCATGCGAATCCATCTAG
>CBVK0102036435.1:0-12713 GCA_900067695.1 Picea abies | reverse complement strand
AGAGAAAACACAGAAAGGCAACATCATGTTGAAATATTGTAGAACAGAAGATCAAATTGCTGATATATTTACTTAAGCCTTGAGTACTTTAAAGTTTGTAAAGTTCCGAAGCATGATAGGACTTAAAGAAGTATCCCTAATAAGTGTATGTTAATCCTAATAAACATTAAGGGGAGTGTTAAAATAGAGCTTAATTCCTTTATAGATGCCTTTGCAGGCGGACTTACGAATTCCTCCGCTACCTCCAACTCTGCAACTTTAGTTTCAACTTCGGCTGCATCCCATGAATCTCATGGATCGGCCATCGTAGGGGGAAACCTTGACTTTTAGTTTATACAACCATGGGTTGAATGCGTCTCTTTTTCTTTATTCAATGCATCCTCAGTTTGAAGAATTATCGTAGAAGCTTCCACTGCAAGCTACATAGCACAACAAGGTCAATCATCTATGTTAGGAGAGCTTACGCTCAGTTCACCTTAAATTAAATGGAATTTAGCAAGTGGAATTGTTTGAATTTATGTAACTGATCAGTGGTTTAGTTTTTCCACCATTCTGTAAATTTCGTTTCTCTATTCTGTTCATCTAAATGCAATTTGGTTACACATTCAATATTAACACAATTTTAACATGATTCTTGCTGTTTTCTGTTTGAAACCTGGCAAAACATCAAAGTTCGGCCTACAATTTGTTAATTTTATCTGATGCTTCCATTCCGTCATATGTGAATGGGGATGATATTATTGCTTCACTGTTGAAATGCTCTTTATTACTTTATGTTGTATCTCATACCGATCGGTCGAATTATCTTTTTCAGCGCAAAACTTATCTTTTAAAACTCACGGAATTGTAATTGCCTGTACAATCTGAAAGGTTAAGCGCCGATCGACTCGATATCAAAGGCGCATTTTATTCGATTAAAAACTTATATCGAATAAAATGGGCTTAGATGGGTTTAGATGAATGGAATGATAATTCAGTTTGGAAGATTTGCATGGTGGAGCCGAAGTTGGGGAGATTCTTTGTGTCTATAACGTTGAGTACGTGCATAAACATGATCCAAATTTCTTTCGGACACACACCAGACTTTATGACTTTATGACAGAGATACAAATTTTCTCACTGAGAGATTAATTATCTAGAAAAACAGAGAATATATGTATCCCCCGGAACTTGCATGCAACTGATAATCCGTAATGCAGTGCTGCACTGTTCTTAAGCAACGATTAATGCAAAGTCATAGCCAGCTAAGTCTTAATACTTACGCAACTGACTTAGTCCATTCCGTTTTATTTGAAAAAAAAAAGAACACAGCACTTGGTAGTTCTTGTTTAGAAAAATACTGCTATACCATCCCATAAAAGCCCATAAGGCTAAAAAATTCTTACTTTAGGTTTAAAGTTAAAACCATGAAACAATTAACCACATTATCGAATCCGGCATTGTAGGTACCTGGTTGGGTCGTACTTTGATTCAATCTCTTTGACTTGAGTTTATATTTAGATCTCGGCATGATTGCTCTGCCTCTTCATTCAAGCATTGATATGTATCTCCTTCGGACCACTTAAATTTTTTAGACTGCCTTTCCTTCCAAACGAGATTCCAGTTTGAAATAATCTCAGTTGAGTTTATACGTAGATCTCGTACATGATTGCTCTGCCTCGGACATGATTGCTCTGCCTCTTGATTCAACCTTTGATATGCGTCTCCCTCGGACCACTTAAAACGTTCAAACTGCCTTTCCGCAAAATGAGATTCCAGTTTGCAACAATCTCACTGTAGCAATATGTACAGTGCTATGTAGCATTTGTGTCATATGAGATAAAAGTTCACACCTATTTAATTCTTAACCAAATCTTATTTTATTATGTCAATAGGCGTACCCCGTGGGAATGGATGGTTTAATTAGTTTTTTAATTACAAATTTCAATCGGATGGTTAAGAATTAATGATACTGGAATATTCTTAGTCTTACACTTAAATTAATGAATAAAATTTAATGTTGATAACTTCTTTGCATTTATGAATACATTTGTTTACTTTTTCACATTTACTTAACATGTTTAAAGAATTACTAAACTAACCACTCATTACCACACTTAACTAATTAAGAATTAATTAAGGATTAATCAATATGTATAGAATGTTCATTGCCACGTTCAATTAAGAATTAATCGATCTGTCTAAAATGTTCACTGCCACGTTCAATTATTTAACAGAATTAATATATAGAGCAGTGGCCAAGTTTTTTTGGGGATATCAAGCATTACCAGACAGTGGTAATTGGACATAATTTCATATACACATGAATATACATTAATTCAAGCGCAGTGACCACGTTTTTCTTTTTTTTTAATATCATGAGTTACCATGCTAAATCTACCTAGAATCTACTGTAACAAATCTTGAAAGGGCCTGCATTGTAGACTGCAGTTGTCTCTTGTTCCATCAGAAGCCCGCAACGATGGCCTATAAATCTGCAATTGATTGCGATTTACATTATGTAAGGGATATATCCAGTTCTAATTTGGTTGTTTTTTTGTTTTTTTTCCTTATAGTATTTTTAAATTGCTTTGTATGATCACAGTGGAAGAAGAAGTGAATAAGGAGGCTCAAAAAGAAGCGCAGGAAGATGAGACAGAGATCTAAGTAACTTAACATTCGTGGCTGTTCTAGAAATATAGCTTTGGATGCTGGAGACTTTTATTGTTGTTTTTTGCAGTTTTGGATGGTGTGCGTTGTATCCTTTGATGTGGTGGAGAATGCAATTTTTTGAATTGTATTAATGTATCATGCCCATACAAAGTTTTAAATAAAAATCTCCATAGCGGCTCTTGGCATACTGTCTTGAGTTTGTCGTACGTGTTCATAACCAACGATGAAGCTAGGTTGCTCTTGAACCACAATATCTGTACAGGGATGTTAAAATTGAACATTTTAGATTCACAGCATGCGAGAATACAAACATATGAAGTCGCAGAAAATTCTTTCACTTTCATTTATTTTTTAAATGTTAAAAAAAATAAATGAAATTTTAATATAAACCCTTAACCTAAATTTAATGTTTTTTTAAATGTTAAAAAAAACAAATGAAATTTTTAATATAAAACCCTAACCTAAATTTAATGTTTTCTTGGACCAAACCTTAACCCTAATTTTTAATAGACATATTGCAAATCAAACGTTATATTTTAAATGTTAAAAAAAATAAAAGAAATTCTTAATACAAAACCCTAACCTAAATTTAAAGCTTTCCTGGACCAAAACCTTAACCCTAATTTTTAGTAGACCTAAATTACATGCCTATTGGAGTTATCCATCCACAAATCATGTGGATGTGCTAGTTTTATGATTTCTTGTCAGTAATTTTAATTGAAATTGCAATTTGAAAGTGAGGAAATTCCGAAATTGTTATTCTTCACGTGAAAATAAATTTAATATCCTCAAACATTTTTATTATTAATTCTGGTTTATTATTAGTTCATGTAGAAGGAAGGCCAGCAACTTTTATTTTAATTTTTTTTGTTTTTTTCTTTTCTGGTTGATCAAAATTTTGGTGTTGTTTTTCAAAATTAAATTTTGTTGGGAAAGATTTCATTTTTTTAACTGTATTTATTGGTGGTTGGAAACATCTTTTTATACGGACAATGGAATTGAATATGCAATTTAATTATGTAGGTTTAGCAAATAGTTGGAAGGATTACATGTGCCATTCCTAAATTTAGAAGAACATCAGCGTTTAAGAAAGTGGCTACAGTGTGAGCTAGGAATTGGTGGCAATTAAAGTTGTGGGCTTGACAATATGTATATATATTTACTGTTCCATATATAGAATTATGTTATAATAAATATATATGTATTATTGTGCTTGGATTTTTTTATTAAATTTAGTACAATTCATAGATTTTGAAGGGGATTTTTATGTACTACTTGACATGATTCTATGTTATAGCTTTTATGGACTACAAGTAGATTCAATTGAATTATTTTGTTCAAGCTATGCTTTTCTATAACCGAGGATGGCAAGATGGGTAAAAAGTCTTGTGCATCAAATATCTTGGTTCTACACAATTAGTTTCCATATAAATATAAGATTAATATAAGTATTTTAGACAACTGCAATTTGTTTCTGTAGTAGTTGTTGTTTGATAGAGTTTGCTTTACAATAGTTGTTGTTTGATAGAGTTTTGTTTATGCATAGTGCGATTAGGTCTATTGTGTTGTAGGTTTTTTCAAAAGGAAAACAAGTCACGTGGGAGATAGAGTATAGTGCGATTAGGTCTATTGTGTTGTAGGTTTTTTCAGAAGGAAATCAAGTCATGTGGTAGATAGAGTTTGCTTTATGCATAGTGCCATTAAGTCTATTGTGTTGTCGGGCTTTTCAGAAAGAAATCAAGTCAAGTGGGAGTTGCTACAAAGACCTAGTTTGTCTTGTTGTTGTTTGATAGAAGTTTCTTTGTGCATCGTGCAATCGTTTCTGTTGTGTTTTTTTATAGGGGAAAGTAAAGTGGGTTGGAGGCTGTTACAGAAACTGTGTAATTTCAGAGACCATCATGGTTTAAGAAGCTTGCTACGGTTTCAACTCGGAATTGGTGGCAATTAAGGCAGTGGGCCAAAGAATATGTATATATATTTATTGTTCTATATATAGAATTTTGTTATAATAAATATATATGAATTATTGTGCTTGGATTGTTCATTAAATTTAGTATGGTTCATAGATTTTGAATAGATTTGTGTGTACTACTTGACATGATTCACAGACTACAAGGAGCTTCAATTGAATTATTTTGTTCAAGCTATGTTTTTCTATAGGTGAGGAAGGCGATATGGGTAAGAAGTATTGTGCATAAGTATCTTGCTTCTACACAGTTGGTTTCCATATTAATATAAGTAGTTTAAACAAGTGCAATTTGTTTCCGTAGTTGTGATTTGATAGAGTTTTCCTTCTACATAGTGCGATTAGGTCTGTTGTGTTGTCGATTTTTCCAGAAGGAAATCAAGTCAGGTGGGGGTTGTTACAGAGATCGTGTAGGCCGAAAACAGTAAAAGGTGAACATGGACGAAGGTGTTATGTCTTATTGTTTTATTGTTGTTCGATAGTTTTTCTTGTTGTTGTTTGATAAAAAAAAATTGTGCATCATGCAACTACTTTTGCTGCGTTTTTTTTTAATAGGGGAAATTCAAGTGGGCAGGAGGCTGTTATAGAAATTGTGTAATTTTGAAGGCAGTTGAAGGTGAGTAGGGAGAGAGGGTGTGTTGTTTTGAGGTTGCATTGTTTAATTTTTTTTTTCTAGGTTAGTTAATGCATTTATCTACTATGTCATTTGTTATTTTTTAGAGAGACTGAGTTTTTTTTCATTTGCAAGTGTTGGAAGTGACGAGTTCCAAGAGTTCCAATTTTGGGGCTGTAGAAATGTGCATCAGAGTGTAAGCAATCATCTTGATTGTATGATACATTCCAAGGAAAATTAGGCCCTGATTGTTATTTTGTGTTTTCCTTTTTTCTAACTTGTATTTTTCATCTTGTTTTGCAATTGATTGATGCTATGGAGATGGTGTCAGTGCAAGGATAGGAAGTAGTGCATTATTTTTAATGTGTTGTGAAGTATTGTTGTTTTTGGGTTGGTGCATTGCACTATGTTGCATTTGTTATCTTTTCTTGGGGGTTTAGTTACAGTGTAATCATATATAGTTCAAATAGATTATCATTTTGCAGTTTGCTGAGAGGATTTTTCCATGAACATACAGTGAAACTAGATCCGTCTATGTATTGCGCATCTCAACAGTGGAAGATGAGTATCACTGATATAGAGATTATTGTGTATTTTCAATGCTTGTACAAAGAATTCATTACAAGTGTTTCTGTGTTATTGGCTTGTATTTTTCATCTTGTTTTGTAGTTGATAGATGATATGGAGATGGTGTGGGTATAAGGTTAGGGAGCAATGAATTATTTTCCATGTGTTATGGTGCAATGTTGTTTTTTTAGGTTTTGTGCAGTGGACTATGTTTCATGTTTTCTTTTTTGTTGGGAGTTTGATTGTATTATAGACAATTATAGTTCAGAAAGATGGGAATTTTGTAGTTTTCCTAGAGGATTTTGATATGCGAGATTCATATCTATGTAGAGGGAGGACATATGACTATTGCAAAACTTCTGTCTAGCCTCAACAGTCGTCAAGTAAAAAGCATCATGACAACAAATTGTTCAAATAGCTCATTGACCTAGGTTTACGAGAAGGTGAAGAGAAATATGCCAATTTGCTAACATGTCTTTTACAGATATCAGATAATTTTATGATAATAATAGCGATACTAAAAAACCATGGAGCAATTTACACATAGGAAACATATTTTCTTGGGACTGCTTCTAGATGTGTGGTATTTTCTCCTAAATTGGAGTAAATCAATTTATTATAAGTTCAGAAAGACAAGGATTTTGCAGTTTTCACGAAGGATTTTGTTGTGTGAGATTCATATATGTGTAGAGGAAGGACATATGGCTATTGAAAAACTTCCATCCAGCCTCAAAAGTGGTCAAGTAAAAAGGATCGTGACAAGTAGATTGTTCAAATAGCTCGTAGACCTGGGTTTACGACAAGGCAAAGAGCAATATGCCAATTTGCTAAAATTTATTTTAGAAATATCGGATAGCTTTCAGATAACAATGGCGATAATAAAAAACCATGGGGTAGTTTACAGATAGGAAACACATTTTCTTGGGACTTCTTCTAGATGTGTGGCGTTTTCTCCTAAATCGGAGAAAATCAATTTATTATAAATCAGTGATCTATTTTGCAAATTATGTCCCTTAAAATCAATTTATTATAAATCAGTGATCTATTTTGCAAATTATGTCCCTTGTCACAATGACAGATGCAGAACTATTGGAAATGCTAAGGTGTGGGAGGGTGGCCTATGGAGGTTCTTGGCACAAGGCATAAAAACATATCATCTTAGGTACACCAAGTATAACAGTGCGGGCTAGACGAGGATTGTAGACTTTGGACCCTTTTATTGATGATTCATGCAACTTATGGTCTAAGTTAGAGAGAAGTGCATTGTTTTGCATGTGTTGTAGTGCATTTTTGTTTTTAGGATGGTGCATTGGACTCTATTTCATTTGTTCTTCTTTTGTTGGGGCTTTGATTGTAGTATAGGCAGATATATTTTGGAAAGACATGCATTTTGCAGTTTTCCTAAAGGATTTTGCTATGGATATATGGCAGCAGTCTGTCCGACTATGTCTTGGGCATCTGGGCAGTGGCAGATGGGTATCGTTGACGGGGCCAATGCTAGGTGTTTTCAATGCTTGTGCGGAGAATTCATGCCAGCTATAGTTGTGTTGTCTCGTGCATATGCAGGGAGAATTGTGATAGAGGATGTAATTTGGATGTAATAGGGGATGCAATTTGGACTTTGACAAATTTGTAAGGAAAGGCCAGTCATTTCAATATTTGGTGCTATGTTAGTGGAATAGTTGTGTAGAATGTGAAGATATGGTTATTTCAAAACCTACATTTAACCTCAAAATTGGGCAAGTAGAAGGCTCATGAGAAGAAAATTGTTGTAATAGTTGGAAGACCTAGGATTACGACAAGGAAAAGAGTTGTATGACAATTTGCTAAAATGTCTTTTACAAATATAGGATACCTTTTGAGTAGCAATAGCCATAATAAAACACCATGGAGAAGTTTACAGATAGGAAACATATTTTCTTGGCACTGATTCTAGATGTGTGGCATTTCATCCTAAATCAGAGGAAATCAATTTATTGTAAATCAAACATCTATTTTGCAAATTACGTCTCTTGTGAAAATGGCAGGTGCATAACTATTGGAAATGTTGAGGTGCAAGAGGGTGGCATGTGCAAGTTCTTCGCACAAGGCTTATAAATAGATAGTCTTAAGTATGCAAAGTATAGTTGTGTGGGGTTGTAGACATTCGACCCTTTCCCTGAGAATTCATGCAAGTTATGGTCTGACATTGGAAGAGTTGGTTACATAGATACTTGTATAATTGGAAAAGAAATGTCATCAGTACTTTCACATATGTGTATGCTACATAATTTGTACATTGTCTATTTAGCACCTCGTTTATATTCAAATATTGTGCAGAGAACTGATAGGTATGATGCTCGCGCATTTATACAATCATGCATCTGGCATGATGCTTGATGGTGGGTGTTGTATGCACAGTGTGGTTACCTGGATTCATTCATATTTGCATTGACAATGGTGCGATATTTAAGAAAACCAGTTCTCTCTTATGAGTTGTGTTGCTAGAACAAATGGTTGAATGAGATATTTCTTGGGTATGTGTTATATTCTTTTAACGAGTAGTAATGTCTGCATTGTGATAAACGCGTAGGGGGGTTTGAGGGGGGGGCGCTAGGCCCCCCCTTGGGGGGTGCAAGGGGCGACAATGCCCCCAATTTTTTTTTTCATGTCCATTGTTTGGCAGTTTTTTCGGCACATGTTTTTTTGCCGATGGTTTTCTATTTTTGGTTAAGGAATTAGGGTTGTTGACTAATCCAAGTCATTAGGTTAGGGTTTTGGATGCCACTTTCTCCTATATGTATATTGTATTGTAAACAATGTATCACTATGAATGAATATATAACAGGATTCACATCGGCCAAAATGTATTTTACACATATATCGGCTAGGTTTCTAGTAGTAATAACAGTAATAAAACCCCATGTAGCAATGTACATATAAGCAACACATTTTATTTACAGTGTTTCTAGATGGGTGTGCTTCCATCCTGGATCAGAGTAAATCAATTTATGATAAATCGGGGACCTATGTTGCAAATGACATTGCTTGCAACAATCAAGGATGTGAAGCTATTGAAAATGTGGAAGGGAAGAAGTTTGGCAATACAAAAGTGGTTGATGTTGGGTCTCCACACAAGGATTACAAAATATACTACCTTAAATGCACCAAGTATATCTATGAACTTATGGAAGAACTCCGTTCAACAATTTCTGGTGCAGGTTGGCCATGAAAAAGGAATATGGCTAGAATAACTAGCATTGCGTATTTTCAATACCTATGCAAATAATTCATGCCACTTATTTTTGTGCAGTTTGGAAATTTCTATTGCAAAAGTTTTTTCTAACATCAAAAGTGGAGAAGTAAGAACGATTTTGAGTAGCAACTTATCGAAAGTCAAATAGATCACAAAGCTAATATTACCCAAAATCCAAAAGCAAGATGTCAATCATGTAAAATGTCTTTCAGACATATATCAAATACCTATGGAATAGGAATAAGAATAATAAAAAATCATTGAGCGGTATACAGATAAACATTTCATTTTCTTACCAGTGTTTCTAGATGCATGGCCTTCCATTGATCCAGATTATTTTTGACACGAAATGAGAGCAGAGATATAATAAAAAAATATAGAGATATATGATATCTAATAATAGAACATAAATTTATAATAGATGCAACCATAAGCACGGAGATACAATAATACAATTTCTATTAATGAGCGAAAATGTACAAAGATTGTAAGAATATAGAGTGAAAGACTTTCTAGAATGGTGGCAGCTTATTTCTGAGAGGAGATGTGTCCACTAATCGCATTCAAAAGAAGATAATTATTACAATGAGGCTCCAAAGGACTTTTTAACATAAGTAAAATCCAAAACCATAACACTGGAAGATGAAAATCTAGCAGGTTTACGGGCCCCGATGGAGATAGTTGATACGTCAACTTCTAGGGGGTGTAATTTTTGCATACGATCTCTGTTTGGGGTGCTTGATACATCGTTAGAAAGATATATCCTAGGAATACAAATTATGAAAATGAATATCAAGTCCTAAAAAGACTCATATTCATCGAGTTACGCCCTTAAGAAGTTAACGTATCAACTACCCCCATCGGGGCCCGCAAACCTGTTGGATTTTCATCTTCCTGGGTTAGGGTTTTGGATTTTACTTATGTTAAATATAGATAGGAAAAATATTTTCTTGGCATTATTTCTAGATGTGTGGCATTTTGTCCTAAATAAGAGAAAATCAATTTATTGCAAGCCAGTCATCTATTTTGCAAATTACATCTCTTGTCACAATGACGGGTGTGCAACTATTGGAAATGTTGAGGTGTGAGAGGGTGGCCTATGCAGGTTCTCCACACAGGGATTATAAATAGATAGTCTTAAGTACACGAAGTATAGTTGTGTGGGGTGGGCGAGCGTTGTAGACTTTCAACCCTTGCCCTGAGAATTCACACAACTTATGGTCTGAATTTGGAAAATTTGGTTACATAGAGACTTATGCAATTGGAAAATCAATGTCATCAACACTTCCTCATAGTTGTATGCTACACATAGTTGGTACTTTGTCTATTTAGCACCTAGTTTATATTCAAATCTTGTGAGGAGAACTGATATGTCTGGTGTTCGCGCACTGTTGCAGTTGTTCATCTTGCATCATGTTTGATGGCAAGTGTTGTATGCAGTTGTTCATCTTGCATCATGTTTGATGGCAAGTGTTGTATGCATATTACAGTTACTTGGACGCATTCATATTTGCATTGAAATTGGTGTAGTGTTTAAGAAAACTAGTTCTCTCTTATGAGCAATATTGCTGGAACAAATGGTTGAATGAGATATTCTTGATGTGCATTATAGAAAAACCATTTTTTTTTTGTTACTTTCATATTGTCCAAAGATAGATGGGTCATGGAGTTGTCGTCAGGTCAAGGCCAATAGTAGGATTCACAATGGCCAAAATATCTTTTACACATATATCGGCTAGCTTTCGAATAGTAATAGCAATAATAAAAGCCCATGTAGCATTGTACAGATAAACAACCATTTGCTTTGTAGTGTTTCTAGATGGGTGTGCTTTCATCCTGAATCAGAGCAAATCAATTTACAATAAATTAGGGACCTATGTTGGAAATGGCATTGCTTATGACAATCAGGGATGCAAATCTATTGAAAATGCAGAAGGGTGAAATTTTGGCAATATGGGAGAGTGGTTGGCGTTGGGTCTCCACACAAGGCTTAAAAAATAGACTACCTTAAGTGCACCATATATATCTATGAACATATGGCAACACTCCATGCAACGATTTCTGGTATATGTTGGCAGTGACAAAGGAATATGGCTAGAACAACCAACAATGTGTATTTTCAATGCTTGTGCAAAGAATTTGTGCCACTTATTTTTGTGCAATTTGGAAGTTGCTATTGCAAAAGTTCTATCCAACATCAAAAGTGGCGAAGTAAGAACGATTTTGAGTAGAAACGTATCGACGATCAAATAGATCACACAGTTGGTATTACCCCAAAACCAAGAGCAAGATGTCAATCGGGAAAAATGTCTTTTAGACATATATCAGCTACCTATGGAATATGAATAAGCATAATCGAAAAGCATCAAGTAGTATGCATATAAACATTTCATTTTCTTGCTAGTGCTTCTAGATGCATGACCTTCCATCCTAAAGGGGGGCCAATGAATTTATCATAGACCAATGACCTAATTTGTGAATTGGGTTGCTTATCACAATGGAGTATCTGGGAGTATTAGGAATGCGAAATTGTTGAATTAAAGAAAATTGGGAGGATGTTTGATACAGATTGTCTACAAAATGCTTTAAAATAGAGGGTGTTCAGTACACCAAGTATCATTGTGCAAACCGGACAAGGATTCAAAATAGAATGAGTGAATGCTTCTTCTATTTCCAGTTCTTGTGTAGAATTCTAGATTTTTGAGGATTGGACTAAGAATTCATGTCGCATATGGTTTCACATTTGCAAAGTTGGTTCCATAGATGCTTGTGTGATTGGAAGAGCGATGTGACTGGTGCTTCTACATAGATGTATAGTGCACAAATGGGATGATTTGTCTATTTATCACTTGGTATATATTCAAATCCTTTGCGGAGAACAGTTATGTATGTTCTTCATGCCACACCACAGTTTTTCATCTTGTATTATGTTTGATAGTGTGTGTTTTATGCATAGTACACTTGGTTCATTCAATTTTTCATTGGAATTTGCTTTGTAGTGGTTCTAGATGTGAGGCGTTGTGTTCTAGATTGGAGAAAATCAAATTACGATAAATCAGTGACCTATATTGCAAATTATGTTGCTTGTCACAATCAGGGATATGAAACTGTTGGAAGTGTGGAAGCATGAAAGTGTAGCAATGTGGCAAGATGTGTCATGTGTGTTCATTGCAAAACGGTTAAACATAGGTTGTCTTAGTTATACTAGGTATAGGTATGAATATGTTGTAGCACTAGGTGCAGGCATGTCTTGCGCATTTTGGAAGTGGAAACTTAGGAATAACGCTAGCACATGGAGTATTGTGTATTTTCAATGCTTGTGCAGAGAATTCATGTCACTTATTATTGTGTGGTTTCGCAAGAGCTATTGCAAAAGCTTCATCTAATCTCAAAATAAGTGAAGTAAGAAGGATTTTGAGTAGAAAATTATCCAAGACAAATAGATAACAGACCTGGCATTACCCAATAACCAAGAGCAAGATGTGAATATTCCAAAGTGTTTTTTACACATATATTGGTTAGACCATGGAGCAATTTACAGATAAGAAACACATTTTCTTCACACTACTTCTGGATGTGTCGCGTTTGGTCCTAGTGCATTGGATTTAATGACAGTGTGTGTTGTATGTGTAGTATAGTTACTTGGTTTTATTCAAACTTGCATTGGCATTGGTGGGGTG
>CBVK0102036427.1:0-10258 GCA_900067695.1 Picea abies | reverse complement strand
AACACACATGTTGTAACTTCCTCTTCTTTCTCTCACAGTATCCTCACTCAGAATACAATATTCACAATGATACATACCCGCAATACAATTCCCTCAAGAAAAGAGGGTTTCCTTCTAGGGCAAAAAACCCTAACATAACTTCTATCGTAACTTTTGGAGGCCCGCGTGCCCCCGGACCCCATAGGGGGGGAAACCCCCCCTTCACTCCCTTGTGTGGAGGGGTGTATAGTCTTCCAAGGTGTAAATTCTTCATGGTGTATAAACACTGCTGAAAACAAAGACCTCTGAATCAGGAAGATAATCAGGCTCCATAACCAACAAGTTACCTGTTCCATGCAGTCAAGGTTGAGCTTTGTTGGTGTCAACTGTTCTGCTATCTCTGATGTGTCCAATAATGGTGGAAAGTATGGCCAAAGGAGGTCCACATTGAACACTGGGTGTAAGCTAAGGAAGGGGGGAATACTTGGCTCAAAAGCATTGCCACCCACAACCTTGGTGATGGTGTAAGGTCCATAGTGAAGTGGATGAAGCTTCTTATGAGGTCCTATAAGGTTCTCTTTCTACAAATCCAATCTGACCTTGTCTTCCACCTAGAATTTGTGCAACACTTGGTGTTGATCATGGAGTTGTTTGTGCTTAGAATTAGCTTTATGTAAAATATCATGGACCTATTGTTGGATGTGTTTAATCCATTCAATAAACTTGGTGGCTTTTTCGATCTCAGATTGATCATGGGATGATTCTACCTGTGTGGATGCAAGGGGTAGTGCGACATCAATGGGACCCAACGGTTGAAATCCCAACCCCACCTGAAAGGGATTGTGGCTTATCAAGCTATGAAGGTATCTTTTGTAGCTGTGTTGAACATAGAGGAGACTCTCATCCCATGTGCGCAAATGTTTGGAGTTGTACATGCACAAGATATGCACGATCATTCTATTGATGACCTTTTCCTGGACATCAGTTTGAGGGTGGAAGGAAATGGATTTGGTGAGTTTGGTGTCTGAAAGTGACTAGAGGTTAGACCAGAATGTGCTTAGGAACTTGCTATCCCGATCTGATATGATGGCTTTTGGTATCCCGAATTGTACCAATACTCATTTGAAGAAGATCTTGGCAGTCTCCTCCATTGTGATATTCTTCTTGTAGGTTGTTACGATGGTCATCTTAGAAAACTGATCAACCACCACAAAAACACAGTCATTTCCCTACTTGGTTGAAGGAAGATCTAAAATGTACTCTATAGATATGGATTCCCATGGCCTCTCGGGAGTAGGCAAAGGAGTGTACATGCCTTGCTTCTTAGTGGATATTTTGGAAATGGCGTATCTAGTGCAGGAACTGATATACTTGCTAACATCCTCGCATAGTTTAATCCAATAGAAATGCTTTTATAGTACTTCCACGATATTTTCCATGCCAAAATGTCCTACCATCCAACTGTAGTGAGCTTCCCAAATCAGCTTTGCATGCTTGCATGAAGGAACACAAACGTGGCCCAGATGGAATAACAGTCTATCTTGAAGATGAAATTTAGTGACATTTGCACGTATGTCGAGCATCTGGTAAGTGGTAGTGAATTCAGGATCACTCTTGTAGATTTCGGGCCACTCAGATGCATCATGGCCACAGGAGTGGAGCACTATGGTTAAGGCTGCAAATGGAGGTCAATTGAGAAAGTCAAAGACACAATTGGTGATCCCTATATTATATTTGATGTTGATATGGAACTGATGCAAGTATTTCGACCACTTTTGATGGTGGTCATTTTGTAATTTTCCTTGTGTCTGCATGAACCATAGAGGCTTGTGATCAGTGTGGATGATAGTCTCCTTCTTGAGAATGTAGTGCTTTCATTGTTGACATGATTGTACAATGTAATACATTTTTTTTTCATAGTTGGGGTACTTACAAACGACATCTAATATTATCTCACTATGGTATGCCATTGGATGACCGTGCTTAATAAGAAATGTGCCCACAAAATAGTCGTAGCCATCAGTCTCAATATCAAAAGGTTATTGCAGATTGGGTAAGGAGAGTACTTGAGTTCAGAACAAGTAATTTTTAAAATCATCAAATGATTGCTATTGTGACCTACCCCACATGAACTTTTCTTTTCCACCACCCTTGGTCACCTGGCTGAGGTCCCATGCAATATGGGAGAATCCCAACATGAACTTGCGATAGAAGTTGGAAATTCCTGAGAAAATTCGAAGCTCTGTAGTGTGGTAGGGGTTGGCCAGTCACAAATGAATTGGATCTTAGATGCATCCATGTGCACATCATGCTCATTAACAATGTAGCCTGGGTATTGGACCATGTTCATGCCGAAAGAGAATTTTTCCAAGTTAGCATATAGCTTGTGTTGTTGCATAGTGTGAAGGACCTATTGAATATGTTGCAAATGTTCTACCCAATTCTTGATGAAGATGAGGATATCATCCAGATATACCACTAGAAAAGAATTGGTGAAAGTGCCTAATATATCATCCATCAATCTCATGAAATTTGTTAGAGCATTTTTCAAACCAAAGGGAATGAATAGCCATTCAAAAATACCTTATTTGGACTTGAAAGTAGTATTCCATACATTAGTTTGTTCTATTGGGACTTGGTGCTAGCCAGAATTTAGGTAAATCTTATTGAAAAACTGGGATCCCTTGAGTTTGTCAAGAAGGTTGTTGATTAGAGGAATTGAGTATTGATTCCTAAGTATGATTTTGTTCAGGGCCTTGTAATCAATGCAGAGTCATCAAGTCCTATATTTCATCTACACAAGTACAATTAGGCTTCCGTAGGGTGAGGAGTTAGTTCAGATGTTCTCCTTTTGAAGTAGCTCTCAGATATGTCGCTTGATTTCCTCATTTTCCATTAGAGAGCAATGATAGACTGGACCATTGGGTAGAGGTGCATTGGGGAATAGATCAATTGAATACTTGAGTTGACATTGTAATGGTACCCTAGTGGGTGAGGAGAAGATATCTTTGTGTTCTTCGATGATATTTTCCACCTGCTTCTGCTATGTGGAGAGGCCATGGATGTGGTTGTGACCTTTGGTTCACTTGGAGAGCGAATTGTGAAGAAGAAAAATTTCCCGGTCTGGGAAATGACCCTCATGTATTGCTTAGTAGAGATCAAAGAAATGGTGGTAGGAGGAACTACCTCTGGTATCTTGTACAATTGTCTACCCAAGGTAATAATAACATTGCAAGGTCTAGAATCATATACATCATGTTATTTCCACAAGTTCGATGTGCTAGCATTGGATGCAATCCAAGAGGTCACCACTTCAATTGTATATATGATCAACAATAGTCAAACATGGTAAATCAAAATCAAAATCAAAGGAGAAATGGAAGATCTTCCTCTATCTATGAAGAAGAGTGTTATGGTGGATTGTTGGCTAGAAGAGGCCTTGGAGTGCTCAAAAGTGAGCACATTAGCTATGTTATGAAATAAATGGGTTGGGATAATTGAAATTATAACTTAATTTTGGAGCTTCATTCACCATGGTGGTGTCATGTTCTTCCTTGGGGCTGAATCCCTAATTGATTTGGACAATTTGGTGGTGAATCACCCATTAACAATAGATTTGATAGATTTGCACATAATAATAATAAGTATTGATATGTATGTTTATATAAAATGCTTATTTGGGGCGGAATCCCTAATTGATTTGGACAATTTGGTGGTGAATCACCCATTAACAATAGATTTGATAGATTTGCACATAATAATAATAAGTATTGATATGTATGTTTATATAAAATGCTTATTTTTATAATTTATTGTGTGATCCCATTAAATTTAAATGTGTAATTAATGAATTTAAATATGGATAACTATTTTCACTGTTATTTGTGTTGGATTTCAAATTTAACCTAACATAAGGTTAATAAAGGAATAATTTTGACCTATGTTCTTTTGAGGTTGTCATTTGCTTGCAATTTTAGCTAATGCTTTGTTCTTGTTTCCTTGTTTCCTTATTATTTTTATATTTTACATGTTGATTCCTCAATGTTAATTTGACACTCTCTTTCCTTTTTTCTTCAAGTTACTTCTATTACAATTAACAATAATCCAAATATGATTATGGTCTAGATTTTAATTAAAAAACTAATCCCTAGATGCATGTTATTTAATGGATGTGATATATAAACAAATTAATCATGGCATTCAAAGTGGTGAATTGGAATTGGAGAATTGGACAAGATATTTCATTTATTAAATTTCTTGCCATCACTATTTAGGTATACAAATGAATAGCAATGACCAATATGGATTACCTTGAACATTGATTGCACCACAAAGATGAATAGAGTGAGATGATCACATAACATGATGAACACATAATAATTAATCGAAGTCAAACATAGTTAAGCATGAAAAACCATCTTCAAACAAGTGTCTAGGATTATAGAAAAGAGTTAAATATAGTGAAAGTTAAACATAGTGAGCTAAAGGTAACCAAATTCAATCATGGTCAATTAAACTCAACCATATTCAAATGTTCTAAAGCACAATGAATTATCCTCAAACATGGTCAACCATAATCAGTTATTTTTCATTATAGCCAACAATACTACACCATAGTCAAACATGGTAAATCAAAATAAAACATGATCAACAATAATTAACCAAAATCAAACATAGTTAAGCATGGAAAACCATGGTCAAAATGTGTCATAGATTGTAGAAAAAAGATAAATATTGTTCACACAACATAATCAAAATGGCCAATAACTCTCGAGTTGTAAAGTAGATATAAATTTTGACTTCTGGTGAATGTAAGACTTGCGTGAAGATTTGCATGAAGTAACTCTCCAATTGTAAAGTAGATATAAATTTTGACTTATATTTTACAAGTTGATTCCTCAATGTTAATTTGACACTCTCTTGTCTTTTTTCCTCAAGTTTCTTCTCATCATTGTTTAGGGATACAAATGCATATCAATGACCAATATCAAACATAGTTAAGCATCAAAAACCATTGTCAAACATAGTTAATCATCAAAACCATCATCAAACAAGTGTCATGGATTATAGAAAAGAGTTAAATATAGTGAAAGTTAAACATAGTGAGTTAAAGGTAACCAAATTCAATCATGGTCAATTAAACTCAACCATATTCAAATGTTCTAAAGCACAATGAATTATCCTCAAACATGGTCAACCATAATCAATTATTTTTCAACCTAGCCAACAATACTAGACCATAGTCAAACAGAGTAAATAAAAATAAAACATGATCAGCCATAATTAACCAAAATCAAACATAGTTAAGCATGAAAATCCATGGTCAAAGTGTGTCATGGATTGTAGAAAAAAGATGAATACTATGCACACAACATAACCAAAATGGAATCCATGTAAAAATGTTTGTTGACTGAGAGCCATAAAGATGTTTCCAAGAGGTTAGAGAATCAGGGTTGGAATTTCAAATCCCAACAACCAATTTTGACGGATTTAACTAAAAATGTTGACCTTTTGCCAAAAAAAATTTAGGCTCATCAAACATAGTTAAGCATCAAAAACCATCGTCAAACAAGTGTCATGGATTATAGAAAAGAGTTAAATATAGTGAAATTCAAACATAGTGAGTTAAAGATAACCAAATTCAATCATGGTCAATTAAACGAGCAACCATATTCAAATGTTCTAAAGAACAATGACTTATCCTAGGTTGTAAAGCGCTAGTTCAATCATGATAAATGTTCTAAAGCACAATGAATTATCCTGGGTTGTGAATGTTCTAAAGCACAATGAATTATCATGGTCAATTAAACTCAACCATATTCAAATGTTCTAAAGCACAATGAATTATGGTCAATTAAACTCAATCATATTAAACATGATCAATCAACATCAACCAAAGTCAAACTTTTTCAATCATTCTCAACAATGGAAAGCTAAATTCAATCATATTCAACCATGGTCAACCAAAGTCATCCTTAGGAACCCATGGTGAACCATTGTAAAATATCATTTCTCCTCTACAACATTTAAAGTAGGAAACCAATAGTCTTGGACTCTACTTTCCTACACTATAAGAGAATAATTTCCATGATAATTTATGGGTTAGAGAA
The DNA here is from genome assembly GCA_900067695.1 of Picea abies. NCBI lineage: Eukaryota > Viridiplantae > Streptophyta > Pinopsida > Pinales > Pinaceae > Picea > Picea abies. The sequence goes on along the minus strand of CBVK0102036427.1, from coordinate 4,169 downwards.
ATGTAATATATTCCTCTAGCTATGAAGAAGAGTGTTATGGTGAATTTGTGCCTAGAAGAGGCCTTGGAGCACCCAAAAGTAAGAATATTGGCTATGTCATGAAAGAAATGGGTTGGGATAATTGATATTATAGCTAAATTTAGGATCTTCATTCACCATGGTGGTATCATGATCTTCCTTGGGGTGGAATCTCTAATTGATTTGGACAAATTGGTGGTGAATCACCTATTAACAATGGATTCGTAGATTTGCACATAATACCAATAAGTATTCATATGTATGTTTCTATAAAATGATTATTTTTATAATTTATTGTGTAATCCCATTAAATTTAAATGGGTAATTAATCAATTTAAAATATGATTAACTATTTTCACTATTATTCGTTGTTGGATTTCAAATTTAACAAAAAATATAATTAATAAAGGAACAATTTTGACCTATGTTCTTTTCACGTTGTTGTCATTTTCTTGCAATTTTAGTTGATACTTTATTCTCATTTCTTTGTTTCCTTATTATTTTTGTATTTTACATGTTGATTACTCAATGTTAATTTGTTAATTTGACACTCTCTTTCCTTTTTTCTTCAAGTTACTTCTATTATAATTAACAATAATTGAAATGAAATATATAGAAAAATTAATAGATTGCATTAAAAGTGGTGAATTGGAATTGGGGCCTTGGAAAATATATTTCATGTGTTAAATTTATTGTCTTCATTATTGTGTCAAATTTATTGTCATCACTATTTAGAGATACAAATGCATAACAATGACCAATATTGATTACCTTGAACATTGATTGCATGATAATGATGAATAGATTGAGTTGCTCACACAACAAGATGAACAATAAATAATTAACCGAAGTTAAACATAGTTAAGCATGGAAAATCATGGTCAAACAAGTGTCATGGATTATAGAAAAGAGATAAATATAGTGAACTGCTAACAAAACATAACAAAAATCTTAAAACTTTGAATCCATGTAAAAATGTTCTTTGGTTGAGAGCCTTGAAGATGTGTTAGATATTCTGGGTTGTAGAGCACCTCCCTACTCTTGGTGCAATCATAATTAGTCATAGTCAGTGAAAGTTAAACATAGTGAACTAAAGGTAACCAAATTTAATCATGGTCAGTTAAACTCAACCATGTTCAAATGTTCTAATTACAATGAATTATCCTCAAACATGATCAACCATAGTGAGTTATTTTTTAACATAGCTAACAATATTAAGCCATAGTCAAACATGTTAAATCAAAATCAAATTTAATCAACAATAACTAACCGAAGTCAAATATAGTTAAACATGTAAAGCCATGGTCAAACGTGTCAACCATAGTAAACATTTGTAAACAATAGTAAATAAAAGTCAACCATCATTAACCATAGTTATCCAAATTCAATTATGTTAAAATATGTGCAACCATAGTCAATCATCATAAACTATAGTCAAACATTGTCAACCATAGTCAAACATGTTGAAAAATGGTCATCTAGAGTCAAATATTATTCACCATGGTAACCCACAATCAAATATGCTTAAACGTGTTACTTGAACAACTATAGTTAATGAATGTCAACCATGATGAGGTCTACAATTAACAACTATAGTGAACCATCAAAAAACATGGTCAACCATAATGAACCATAATTAACTATCGTTAACCAATCTAGCATAGAAAGCCATGGTCAAAGTGTGTCATAAATTGTAGAAAAAAATAAATGCTGGACACACAACATAACCAAAATGAAATCCATGTAAAAGTGTTTGTTGACTAAGAGCCATGAAGATGTGTCCTAGAAATTAGAGAATTATGAAGCTTGTGCAAGTTGCTATTTATAAAGTTACCTTGCACTATTTTTTCCCAAAGAGATCGACTTCCACTATTAACAAAAACTTAATTACGGTTAAATAAAATGAAAATAGATCACATAAAGGAATGAAGAAGCACATTGCTCCTCTGTTGACAACGATGATTATTTTGAAGAAGAATGGCCAATAACTTTCTAGTTGTAAAGTAGATATAAATTTTGACTTCTGGTGAATGTTAGACTTACATGAAGTAACTCTTCTTTTGTAAAGTAGATATAAATTTTGACTTTTATTTTACAAGTTAATTCTTCAATGTTAATTTGGCACTCTTGTCTTTTTTTCCTCAAATTTCTTCTCATCATTGTTTAGGGATACAAATGCATAACAATGACCAATATCAAGCATAGTTAAGCATCAAAAACCATAGTCAAACATAGTTAAGCATCGAAACCATAGTCAAACAAGTGTCATGGATTATAGAAAAGAGTTAAATATAGTGAAAGTTAAACATAGTAAGTTAAAGCTAATCGAATTCAATCATGGTTAATTAAACTCAACCATATTCAAATGTTTTAAAGTACAATGAATTATCCTCAAACATGGTCAACCATAATCAATTATTTTTCAACCTAGTGAATTATCCTCAAACATGGTCAACCATAATCAATTATTTTTCAACCTAGTCAACAATATTAGACCATAATCAAACATGATAAATCAAAATAAAACATGATCAACCATAATTAACCAAAATCAAACATAGTTAAACATGGAAAACCATAATCAAAATGTGTCATGAACTATAGAAAAAAGAAAAATACTGCGCACACAAGATAACCAAAATGGAATCCATGTAAAAATGTTTGTTCACTGAGAACCATGAAGATGTGTCCAAGAAATTATAGAATTATGGAGCTTGTGCAAGTTGCTATTTATAAAGCTACCTTGCACTGTTTTTTCCCAAACAGATTGATTTCCACTATTAACAACAATTTAATTGTGATTAGATAAAATGCAAATAGATTACATAAAGGAATGAAGATGAACATTGTTGAGGCTGCCCAGCTCCTCGGTTGAAAACGATAATTATTTTGAAAAATGGCCAATAACTCTCATGTTGTAAAGTAGATATAAATTTTGACTTCTGGTGAATGTTTGACTTGCATGAAGATTTACCACACTATGCCACTTTCTGATACATATGCCACTTTTGTAATATTTATGAAATGCTTTTCAATCGTCACTGACAGTCTTCACGGTTGTCAGATTCCAGGTTGCCATTTCTGGGTCAAATTTAAGTTCTGACGTTGGCCAGTAATGTAGGTCTTGCTTCAAAGCAAAAACATTGCGTTTCCCATTTAAATCCACTGTCTTAACACGAACAAACTGACCGTGCTCGATTTTTTTTGTTACATTTATAAACGTCTGCAAATCAGGCGTCGGTATATCATTAACTTGAACAATCCAATCAGCAGAAGAAATTCCATATCTATCGGAAGGGCTGCCGGAAGCATATGCTGACAGATATACCCCACGCCCTTCATCGGAAGCATATGCTGACAGATATACCCCACGCCCTTCATCAGGCCAAAATCCCCACGAACGGACAGCAGAGTGCGTCTCCTGTAGAACACAGCCGCACCAATTTACCATTTGCGCGCTTCCAAACCCACTTCTTACGTCGGTGCCCACAATAACCTCAATCTCATTACCCTGCCGGAAAATTGTAAGTCTTAGATTTCCTGGCTCATCAAGAAGCTGGCAAGCATTCTCAATATCACGATAATTGGTAACTGGCTTCCCATCTATGGCCAATAGCATGTCACCAGCCTCCACCTTACCTTCTGCTCGTGATCCAGCGAAAGAACATTTCACTTGCAACACTTGAGGATCTTTGGTTCCTAACTCGCTAATCCACTCGTCACTTAACCCAAAGCTACGGGCCTTTGAAAGTAACGTTGGATAGAGTTCAACCTCTAAAATGCGAATAAGTGGCACAGAGAATTTTTTTCCGTTAATTAGTAAAGGTAAGCCTGCAGTTCCATTAATAATCCTCTCTAACACCTGACTGACGGCATAAATTGGAATTCCTCGCAAAAAGGTTTTCCTCAGCGGGCAGTAGAAGCTGCTCCATAATGCCTGAAGCCTTCCCTGCTCATCCACTAGTACACCGGAAAATGTAGCCCCTAAATTTGACTCTAATTCGATTACGTCCATGTTCATGGCTCTATAGCAGGGAATATCAGCTGGACCAATATTCAATGAAACTTGTGGGTTTGTAACAATTGACTTGCGCGATGCAGCTTGTAAGCTCTTATTCAAACCAACAAGATATACAGCATCACCTTTACGC
>CBVK0102036420.1:0-10265 GCA_900067695.1 Picea abies | reverse complement strand
CTAAGGTGACAGTGGGTAGATGTTCTCTTAGTTGTCACCATTTTGTGGTTTGGGTCGGGCTTTTGCCCAACTTACAACTTGTGCGATAACAGTGCCTAGGCACTGAAATAGTGGCAACATCACCTCCTTGACAATGAAACCATTCTGCATATAGATCACCAACTTCTGTGTTTCCTCAATTCCCAATCGGATCTTTATTAACATCGTCATATGAAGTGGGTGTCATATTTGTACTAGTTTTTCTTGTAATCAATTATAATAAGGGTGCTTCCAACAAAGTGGTTGATATTCTTTTTAGTTTCCACATACAAGTTCTTAGCATTTAGATATTCAATGCAGTTATTATGAATATAGGGAGGATCTCTATCCTTTCGATTCCCACTTTGGACTTTGTCATTTCAGCTTTACAAGAACTGACAATTATGAATTAGTTTCCTTTCTTGGATTGTACTCTTCAGGACATGTTGTATAAGGTTAATCAACCATCACTAATTGAACTGGTTGTGAGCTCTTGAATAGAGAAGCTGACTCATCTCTATATGTGGATCAGTTTGGAGTTAACAGACACTCCAACTGTCAACATCTCCCGAGATACTTTTGTAGGCAATCTATGCAGAGAACTTGAGGATTATGTTCATAGGTGTTCATTGTGCAGTCAATCCAAACTTTCCATTCAGATACTTGAGTTATATCAGCACGCTGCTAATACTCTTTGGACCTTTGGATTCCATTTCAGAGGATTTTACTAGTGGCGTGGCCCATGACTCATTGTCAGCATTAATATATCTTCGTCTTAGTGTGTTAATTTCAAAGATGACTCATTGTCAGCATTAATATATCTTCGTCTTAGTGTGTTAATTTCAAAGATGGCTGTCTTCATCCCATGGAGCAAGACCATTGATGCTTCCAATCTTATGACACTTTTTCCAACATATTTTGACACACTTTGTGCTGCTATTTACTTTTATTTATAATTGAGACTTTCTATTCCTTACCTGTTTCTGTCAGCCCTTGTGAAAGATTCCTGGCTTCAATTGCAATTTTCCTATCCACCCTCAGATTGATGGCCAGACTAAAATTGTTAATATGACAGTTGCACTTGTACTCTGCATCTATTCTGAATCAAAAAAATGATGTGACAAATACCTCCACATCCTTCTAACCATCTCTAATTGAGTAATGCATGCTTCCACAAGGCACTCCTTTTGAGGTTTGTTATGGTTTTCAACCTTTTGCTGCATACAAGCTTCTAGTTGCCTTTTCTGCTCTCTCCACCTCAAATCAGTAAATGGAGCAGGACAAAGCTACTTTTGTAGGGGAGCTAGCAAGTTGAGAATATATTTGTGCTGAGCGAAGCCAAAATCAAGGATATATTTGTACCTAGATGAGGTGGAGATGTTCAATACTTCTTGCAGGCATGTGTGCATGTGTGTAACACTAAGAAATGAAAAAAAGAGCAGGCATCTTGTTTCTCTTGATTAGCATGATGTAAAAATTTAAAAACAGAAAGAGCCTACATATTATTTAACTTACCATATTTAAACAACTACTATGAATAACTAGCATAGACTCATCTTATAATTACAAATAATTTTTTCTGAGATGTTATGCCCATTGCCTGTGGGGTTGCTTGTTTAGTTTCTACTGTGAGGATTATTTTTCGTTTTGTTTTAATAAACGAGTGTTGTTAATAGTTATCAATAACATGGACGGAACGTTATGGATGATGTCGTTCAGAATCTTTATAGTAAACCTATTTATGTGCTTTCATACTTTGTGCAGGCTTTGGATCTTATTCGGGAGCTCCAAAAGCATTTTCCCATAAAAAGATCACCAATGAGGCTGCGACTTATAATCCCTGAGATCCAGGAAGCCAATTTCTTGCAGAAACTTCAAACATGGAATCCTTGCATTGTGTCCAAAGAGGTTTCTGGTAACCAGCTGTCTATGGTAAGCAAACAACTATCTTTTGTCTTTTGATTATGCAAATTGAAATCTTTTTGGTCTGTGACTGTTTTAATTTCTCAATGCTATATTTTTTATGCAGGTTTGTCAGATTGAACCTGGATACTTCCGAGATTGTGATGGCTTAGTACGAGATTGTAAAGGGAGGCTTGAAATTCTCTCTGTGCCTGTACACAAAGAGGAAGATGTAAGAGTTGAGGTGGATGATGGTGAAGAAGCTTTGACAGGAAATCTTCACAATTTGGAACTAGGCAGAAGTGAATCAGAAAGTCAAGTCAAAAGATTGGCAGAAAGCATGAACAAGACTACTCTTGGAGATAATAGTTCTTCAAATGAAAAGCTTGGTACTGGGAAAGGAGCCGGTGTTGAAGGTACAGCAATTAATCATGAAGAGAAGAGGCAACAAAAATGCACAACTTGCAATGCCAATGTAGGAGATGCAAAGCAATACCGAGATCATTTTAAAAGTGACTGGCACAAGCATAATCTGAAACGGAAAATGAAGCAACTTCCACCCCTCTCACCAGAGGAGTGTTTAGTTGACAGAGAAGTGATTGATGTGCGAAAGGATTTAGGTGATTATTCTTTTTGAAAAAATGTTAACGATGGCTTTCCTCCATTTGCTAGAGCTATAATTAGGTTTGAATAGGTTGTTCAATATTCAACGCAAGCTGAAGTTGGAACGTTGTTTGGCAACATAAAATTAGTATAGAAAGTATGGAGGTTATTAGTATCTCTGTAAAATGTCGAGTTGTGCAGTCTGGGACTCCGTTTACACTATAGATCTAATGTCGAGTTGTGCAGTCTGGGACTCCGTTTACACTATAGATCTAATAGAAATATGCGAGTGAAATGCATGATTAGTGATTTGCTTAAATCATGAAGTTTTGAGCAATTTGAGAGGCTGGATGTATAGTTCACCTGAGCATTTAGTTCTTATTCCTAAAGTCTCCTTGTTTATTATCGAAATTTTCTAATTCTGAATTTGTTTGTATTGTTTTCATCTTGTGTTGATTTATTACGAATCGCACTGTATTTTATATTGGAATTGCACATATATAGAAATTACTACAGAATTTGAAAGAGAGAACTAAAAAACCCTCTAAGAAGTAAACTGAACCTCTTTTACAAAGCGAAAAAATTCAGTAGTACAGCTGCTGTTGAACATTTTTGGCATGTTAATTTATTACTCTTGTTTGTTAGATATAATGCTGCCACTTTACATGGTTTGCAAGCAGTGAAGTTTGCTATTTAGCAGCTGATAGTTGGAGATAGTAACTTCATAAAATTTTGAATTATGCTCTGGTCTTGTTTTTCTTTTTTCTATTTTTATTTTTAATTTTATATTTTATTTGAGTTGATAAGAGAAACATATGTCCCATATTTATCTAAGTACTGACGTTCCTGATAACCAATATGTTGGAAGATATTCGGGCGCTGAGCCTTTCTATTCAGGCCTAGCTAACCCAGTCAAGAAGGGAACCCAATAACATGCAACTGCCTTTTCAGGGGACCAATTACTGAATCGAGTATTCTTTCAATACGAATATTTTTTCCATTATTATTCATATTACTAATATTCCCTATCTATTCCCATTTGAAAGAATAAATTGGAATAGAATGAGAACATATCTACGATTGTAAGGAAATCCATTTTATGAATGCACCTATAGTAGTACCTTGTGAAGAGTAAACGCCTATTTTTGTAGCAATGCGAGGATGATTGGGGAGACCCCAAAATTTCGAAGTGGAATCGAAAATATTGAATGGAGGTAAGGAATCGGGTCCAAGGAGGAATTGGTAGGGTGAAGCTCTTTATGAATGAACGGCAGGATCATGCTATCTTCCTTATTTTGGTAATGCGGGCAGGCAGAGAGGTGACTAAAGGCATAAGTCGCCGGCAATGGGCCATAGATTACCTATAACCGTACCAATCCATTGAACATAATTACCTATTAGCTTAGCAGAAAGAACGAATCACATTAATTAATGGCCTGAGTTTTGGCCCTGCTACCAAATCCATTGAACATAATTACCTATTAGCTTAGCAGAAAGAACGAATCACATTAATTAATGGCTTGAGTTTTGGCCCTGCTACCATGACTAACAAGAGGACCGCAGTGTACAGGGTAATATGAATGTTGAAAGAAATCATCACACAAGTATCTATACCTATAAATGACTTTAGCACCAAAGTGAAGGAGGAAGGATGCTATCATATTGGACTTTGCATCCTAAAACTAGCTTCTAAATTGATAAATTTTGGTGAATTTGTTACTTAATAATATATTTAACTCTGCATCCTAAAACTAGCTTCTAAATTGATAAAGCTTTTGGTGAATTTGTTACTTAATAATATATTTATTTCACAATTGTTTTCAATGTATGATTGTTACTCTTTTTTTTTTAGCATTTTTATTTGATTTCCCTTATACAAGGGATAGAGTCATATCAAAGTGGAACAAAATCCTCAACAAGAACAATGCCTCTGTGATTTAATAATTTTATATTAAAAAACACATCACAAAGACAACAATTAAGAGCAATGTGAATGAGGATTTGTAGACATATCTTAAAACATATCTAAGAGATATTATATTGGAGTGAGGGAATTATGTGATAAACAATTGTACATGTTATGTCAAAACAAAGATAATTAGTAATTAGTTTACAGTCGATCTATTTTTTGTGTTATAATATTGTAAATTATATTACATATATTATGGTATATATATATTTTCAAGGAAAACTCCACAGGGAAATTTTTGGGCACTTCCTTGTATTTAGTGGATGGTACTTAGTGTAAACCCATTACTGTTAATGACAACACGTTACTTGATTGGAACATTGAGTAAGACACACAACAAAGGAAACCATCTCAAGGGATCAACCCTGAGACCCCTTGCATGAATCTTAAAGTACTTATCCACTTGAACTAGTTCATTGGGCTGAATTTTATGTTATAGATTATTAACTCTTTTTATTTTTTTAATATCTCATTGGTAGGTGTAGGTGAGACCTAAGTGTTCCCCTTGAGGTTTACATATATTCTAGTGATGATTTGATATAGAATGCCCCTTGGACATCCCCTTTGAATAGGGGATGGGTTAGTGATGGACTTGTGTCATCCCTTGTGTTTTGGGATGGTTGGGAAAGTTCTCAACCTATCACCTCAACCCCTACTATGCAATGCGCTATCACCTGAAAATTTCCTCTTTGCAAAAGTTGAAGGGAGTTTAGAAACACGATAAAGTAAGCATTGCCACCTCGCTTGTTTCCCCTCACTTTGAAGTTAGTGCTTGATAACTTAAGGGATATCCCAAATTCAAGAATTATCAGTAACACCGAAAATCAAAGTAAATGCTTGCTGTCCTAGAGAAAATGTGCAATTAATTATAAAAAATATCAAGCTAAGTCTGTCATAATGCTGAAGTTTTACATGAAAAATGATACAAAAAAACAGTCTAAATTATGGACATCAATCCGAATGCAACTGTATGCAGAAAAGTGATAAACTAAAGTGCGAAAACAGAAATCACAGCGAGTTAATATCACTGTTTTAATGCATGTTAAATTAAATCCTGTTTTTTTATTTATTTTTAATGTTTTATATTTTTTTCAATGCACAGAAATTGAGAAAGTTTTTCTCTATTTCTGCATTAAGAACGAAATTATAGCAAGTTAAACTTCTTGTAATTTAACAGAAAATTGAATAAATATGGCCTAAGATGCTGAAGCTATATGGCCAGATTGTGTAAGATGCACAATTATTTAGGTAAATAAGTGGTTTTGATTAAATAACTAGAGCAAATAATTCAATGCTTTATGGAGTCAAAAAGATGAAAATAAGAAAGTAGGGTGGAAGACATATTGAAGTCCTAAAGTTTTTTTTTTGAAAACAAAATCAAGAGCAAGAATATGAAAATTATAAAATTCTTACACACTGAACAAGAGATAGTTGCTAAAAAATCACTTCATTGTGGGCTGTAGGTAGGACAAAGTCCTTGATAGGTCGGGACAAGAAATAACTCTCCAAGTACAATTGTTCTCAGTGAGTTGAAATAAATCCAAAAAAAAGTTTCCAACTATCACAAGTACAATATGCTAGCTCTCAAATCACTCTTTTAAGAAAAGAGCAAGTAATGAAATGAGAAAAATGCAATAATCAACAAAGCTCTAGTGATCAAATTAGTCACAAAAACTTGACTCTCTCCCCTTCATAACTTTTCTATAATAAATAGAGGAATAATAGAGTAAAAATAGGTAAGACAAAAAATAGAAGGGAAGTAATCATATTAATTTCCAAATATAGTGTTCATTTTTTAGTGAAAATAACATATGTATAAATAAACTACAAAAATTCACCCTCCTTCCATAATTACCACCTATAAGAGAAAATTCACTTGTATATGGTTAATTTATTTATTTAATACATTTATTCATGCCTAAAATAGACCCTACGAATTTTCCAAGAAGAGAATCCCCTAAAATTAAGTCTTAAATTAGAGAATAGTTGAGGATAAAATTAATATGATGAGCTAGGGTAATTTTAGGAAGGAGAAACTTTAAAGTAGTAATGTAAGCTCATAAGTGCTCCTTAGCTAAGTTCACATGAGAAGACCCTCTCTACCATGCCAAATTGAATTGATCCCTGGAATTTCATAGTGCTAAGAATAGCTTGAAATCTTACACATGCAATCTACGCCACATTGGGCATCCAAAAGACTAAGCACCCTACTAAAAATAACATTGCTAAAAATAACACCACCTTGGATTCAATTGAAACTCGAACCATTTTCAAATCTCCCAATTGGATACTTAGATATGTAATCATCCTATCAATTGGATCACTTTCAGAAATTGCTAAAAGTAGAACTTCCTAAAAATGACATTTTAGATTTCCATAAAATTCGAACTCCATGCACATCTCCCCAAAGGGTATCCAAATTTATGATAAGATTTCGAAAATGTAGTTTGCAAAGACCAACCTAGCAATATGTTCCCCTCACGGGCAACTTGTGGTTGTACCTAGATGCAAGTGATAAGCTAAGTACACTAATTGTAATATTCCCATATTGGTGAAGGGAATGCTTGTCATGTAAGGATAAGAGGAAACTAGTTAAAAAAGTACTGGCTCTTAGGTTTAAAATGTTGTGTTTTCGTTGTTTAAAATAAAATGCTTCATTTAACCACTAATTGATTAAAAAAATATGTACAAAGCAATTTACTAAAAAAGACGCATTGTAATAAGTGATTGTCATGAGTTAAGTGACCTTGAAGCCTATAGAACAAATGCTAAAATTGAGAGGAAATGTTCAAAGAAATTTAGCGGGGCCAATACTAAGACTAGGAGAAGCAATCAAGAATGGAAACCCAATGAAAGATATTAAGGTGCAAGAAATACAATATTTTTGGAATACATGAGCTTGGATGAGAAGATAACATAATTATCAAATGTTAGAGTTGATGTGAACCTTTGGTTGTAATTTGTATTAAATCAATTTGTTGTAGTGCTTGATCTTCAAGGTTTTGAGTTATAAGAACATCCAAATTACAGATATAATTGTGTTGAGCAATAATTCATTTATAAAATATTCAACATATGAAAGATAACATAAAAGAATCCATAAGATAAATAAGTATATAATTGATAATGAATAATTAAATTTAATGTACAATAATATGCGTTATTGTATATAACTATATATTGAATCATCATATATGTAAATAGACATGCGCCCTTTGGATATTATTGTTATTTTATGTTTATTGATATTATTGTTATTATCAAAATATGTATTTTATGTATTTTTTTGTAATGCTTTCACGTGATATTTTGTTCATAGTATTGTCATAGTCAAAGGAATGAGGCAATGCAATCTTCAAAGCATTGAACAAAATTCTCATATTGTTGAAGGGTTAATGCACACTAGTTCAATCCTCTGTAGAATTGTGTTTATAGGGTTCTTGGATATAACTTTTGTATTGTAATTATAATAATCATGACTACTATTTTGAGACCAAATTGCACTAGAATTGATCTTGTCCGGAATATAGGTCAAACATTTCATTTGCTTAGAGTGATGTTGATATGTTGATTGTTTAAAATGTTGACTCTTGTGATTGGGATGTCGATAGGACATATATATCGTGTCTTAATTTTGGAACACATGTATCTTGATACCTCTAGTGATTTATTGATTGATAACATTTCAATATAATATTTTTATGATTTTGATGTAGTTTGGATCTATATTAGTTTCTTTATCCACGGTTTAGATTTTTACATCTAACAATTTCTCTATTTCCACTGGATCGATATTGTTTTTTTCGACCGATGCTTCCTTGCTTGAGTAAGATCCTCTAGCTTTTCCTATTGCAATTCATTTTCATTTTTTAACTTCTTAATTTGTGTGACCAAGCTTTGACTATGATTTATAAGTTGATAAATTTCTTCATTTTTGTTAGCTAAAACCTTGTCAAGTTCTTTCTAAAGACCTTGCATCTTTTGTAATGACTTTTGACTACGCTAAAGACTCACATCTAATACATCTTTTAAGTCCTATGATCACGAGGAAGCTTCTAAGCATGACTTCCTTGTAAAGTTATGCTATGTTATCTTCTTATAGGAGAATGTCAAATTTTACTTCATGTTGAAAATAAAAGTACCCAATGTTTTCATCCAAGTTGAATCTAGAATTATGTCGATGTCTTTTTCAAACATAGATGTAACATTGAATTGGAATATAAAAATATGATTGTTAATTCTCAATAACATATCGTTTATTTTCATATTGTTTTTTGTTCCTGAAATTTATCTTTTTTATTATACCCAACACTTGTATTAATAATTAATGAGCCACATCATTGTTGATGTAATTTCCCTTGTCATTTGGACAAATAACAATGTTAACATATTTTCCCTGAATAAACCCTTTTAATAATGCCAAGCCAAAGGTTAAAAGAATTCTATGTTGGACATGGTGTTATCATCCAAACAAGTACCTTGCTATACTAGTTGCAGGAATCAACAGTAAAGAACGAAGAACAATGTTGATCGTTGGATCAAAATAAGAGCACGATCGAATGACAAAGAACGAAGAACAATGTTGATCGTTGGATCAAAATAAGAGCACGATTAGACGATAAAGAATGAAGAACAATGTTGATCGTTGGATTAAAATGGAACCACAATCCAACAACTCAAATCTTTTTCCACAAGTCCACGACACACCCCAAAAATGGCCAAGTATCATATTCTATCGGTCAGACTCATATAAAGAATCACTTAAAATTTTCTAAGTATGGTTCATTATGAAGGTAGCAGAAGTTGGGCATGCATTTTGATGACCCCTGAGAAGACATGTGAGTCCGTGAACCCAAGAAGATTCACTTAAAATTTTCTAAGTATAGGTTCATTATGGATGTTGTGGAAGTTGAGCGTGCATTTTGATGACACCCGAGAAGACATGTTATTCTGCGAGTCCGAGAGTCCGCAAACCCGCCAAATAAAATAATTCTAAGTAAAAATCCATGTTTGAAATGAATGAGGAACATCCACTCAACGATTGATTAAATCTAAATCATGGATTTGTCTAAAGTTCCCAGGAAAGCTTGTGGATCGTCCACTCAACACTTGATCATATATGAACCGTCAATCTAAATTAACGCCAAGATAAGCCCAAGTCCATGAGTCCAAGAACCGTCCACTCAACCTCTAATTTAATCCAAGCCGTGGATCTTTCTAAAGCGCCTAGATAAGCCAAGGTCGCCCACTCAACACTTGATCATATCCAAACCGTTGATCTAATTAATGGCAAGATAAACCTTGTGAGTGGTTGCTCTCGGTCACAGACCAGGGTTATATGGAAAACATGAGATAACGAAGGAAAAGATGGATAACACCTGGTTATAGAGTAAGGTCACCAGGTAAAAATAAAAATGCATATGAGCTAAACAATAAAACAAGCCTCGCGCCTTCTTTGTTTATATGTTGGTCACAACATTTGGTTCTATGAAAAAGGGGCCACGAGATTAACACCCATCCATCTCGACAACACAGGGAATATACCAGAGAACATTAAAATGTTTGAAATTTGTCTATTAAAGAACCTAGAATATAACAAAGAAGTACGAGATCAGAATAAAAGGGGGTCGATCCATCAAAGACCAAGAGATCTAATCAAACAAGGCAAAGAAGGGTTCAAAATTGTAATTGAATAGTTTTTGTAAAATAATAAAGGAAGAAAGTTGTTATTAAAACAACATTATTATTAAATAAATGAAGAGGTGCAATGATA
>CBVK0102036411.1:0-13537 GCA_900067695.1 Picea abies | reverse complement strand
AAGTTGTCAACAATTTTTTGGAAACATATTTGAGGTGTTTTGCATCAGAAAGGAAGAATCAGTGGGCTCAATGGTTACCACTATCTGAATCATGGTACAACACTTTGTACCATACAACTACGTGCATGACTCCTTTTGAAGTGGTATATGGAAAAAAGCCACCTTTAGTCCTCTCATATTTTCCAGGTGTCACGAAGGTCCAGGCAGTTGACCAAATGCTTACAGTTCGAGAAGCTATTCTCCGTACCCTTAAAGAGATTTTGGTCATGGCCCAGAATCGCATGAAACAACAAGCAGATCAAGGCCGCTCTGAACATCGATTTTCATAAGGGGATCAGGTGTTTCTTCTATTGCAACCTTACAAGCAAACTTCCCTCAAGGCTTACCATTGTTAGAAACTGGCGCCCAAATTTTATTGTCCTTATACCGTTCTCAAGCATGTGGGACAGGTGGCCTATCAGTTAGCTTTGCCCATTCATTCTAAGCTCCATCTTGTTTTTCATGTTTGCTTCTTAAAGAAGGTGATTGGAACTAAGTGCCAAACTCAAACCAACCTTCATGAGTTGGATGAAGAAGGCTCCATTTGGCTACAACCATAAGCAGTTTTGGACGAGCGTGAGCGTCGATTGCATCAGTGAACCATCAAGGAAGTGTTAGTCCAGTGGAAAGATACAACTCTAGTAGATGTCACTTGGGAACCAGCTACCATTCCGCAACAATTTCCCCATCTCAAGCCTTGAGGACAAGGTTATTTTTAGGGGGGAGGACATGTTAGGGACCTTACCCCTCATGTAGGTAGAATAATATATTTCCATGCAATAAAGGTCAATATTAATAAGGCCTAGCAATAAGGAAGAATAAGTCCAATGTAAGAAGACCTAATAGAAGCTTCTCCTTCTAGAAGGATCTTCCTCTAGATGTTTCTTTTGATAGACATATTTAGTATAAATAGGAGTCGAGGGTATGAGAACTTTTGTCTGGGATATTATTGTAATAGAGCTCTACTTTGCTGGAGGTTGCCCCCTCGAAGAGGCAAGTGAAAATTGCTCTCGGTAATCAAAGTGCCATTTCTTGTGTTGTTTTGTTATCATTTTGGTATTATCGTGGTGTTGTTCTGGTTATATTGTTGTTCATCTACCATTTCTAGCTATTTATTTATGTTATGCATACTTTTTATATCTGGAATATTACAGACAACCACCAAAATTGTTGGTCAACCATTGCTTCAACACCTATCCCACGAGCCATAGTCCCATCTTCCTCCTACATTTAGATTCCCAAAGCTTCAAATCCCTGGCTTTGCATTAAGGGTGGCATGTGTGGGGATCCCATAAGGGTGATACACATTACATCTCACCTCTAGCTAAATAAAATACGATTTCTTTGTTGAGTTGATATATGTGTGTTAGAGAGCTTGGAATGTGGAAACATGCATATATTGACATTAACCATGAATATAGGGGATGACTTGGAAAATAAATCCCCCTTTTTCCCTTAAGGTTCCTTCATTTAATCTAGAGGCCCTGTTGGCAAGGGTGTCTGCTTACCAATCGAGGACCCTTAGAACATGGAAAAACTTGATATCCTCGAACTAGAGAACCTCCTTTTTTATTCTAGCTATGAGACGAGCCAACTTACTATCAGATGGGGTTTTTTATTGTTCATTAGATTGATGATTATGGATGAATCCCCAATAACTATCGTAGTCTTGACGTTGGTTTCATTTATAGATAATAGTCCTTGAAGGAGAGAGTACACCTCTACCTGGTTGTTTGTAGCTGACACTAGACCCCATTCATAATTTAGTTATTATTTCCCCTTGAGATCAAGGATGACCCCCCTACACCTTCCACCCCTATGTTCTTAGAAGCATATTATGAGAGAGGAGAATTACAATTTTTTATTGAAAAATTGTATTCTTAATAAAAGAATAAGACATTGTTGGTTACTTAGTGATTGTTCGGTGATAAAACTTATTAGGTCAAAAAAAAATGCGGCATTATTATTATCCTTACTAAAATTCAATTCTACCAAATAAAACATTTACCCCTTATGGACTAGTGCACTTTTACATTAAGAACCATTCAAACAACAAAAACCTTCATAATCATTAACTTAAATGAGAGGTCACATACCATTAAATGTGACAATAAACCCTACCTCTTTAAGTAATGATGCACTTTTACATTAAGAACCATTCAAACAACAAAAACCTTCATAATCATTAACTTAAATGAGAGGTCACATACCATTAAATGTGACAATAAACCCTACCTCTTTAAGTAATGATGGTTATATACATTTAAATATAAAAAAAATCTCCACCAAATTTCATGATAATTTTTTTTTTACTAATAAAAAAACACATCAACTCACATTTTAATAAAAAATACATTAAATGTGACAATAAACCCTACCTCTTTAAGTAATGATTGTTATAAAAGTAAACCTCCACGAAAAAAAAATTCATGACTTTTTTTTATAATAAAAAAATAAAAGTATATAAAAAAACACATCCACTCACATTTTAACCAAAAATATATAACAATAAAATATATCTTCTTTCATAATGCAAACCATCTTTATCAACCTGAAATACAAATTGCCTTTACATAACATAATTAAAAAGTGATAACATGCACCCAACTACTCCAACCAAACATTCTCCAAAGGTATCCTTTATGCTCCTCCATTGAAGACTATGGAAAATCATGAATAGACCTTAAGACTATAAATGGAATCTTTGACTTAAGCCACATATATATTTATGTATTTACAAGGAAACTTCGTCGTTAGATAACTTGTCATGAAGTGGGCCAAAGGGAGTGCAATGTCAAGGCGTTCATTTTCGCGTTCATTTTCATAACATGACTATAGCATGTTAGGAAACGATAGTCGACCTTACCACAAATTTTAAATAACCTCTAGGTCTTAGGGTTGTTGATAGGAACCATCTAACTCCTAAAAACTTGTGTGTTAATGACCATGAGTGCCCTTCTAGTGATTGGACTTTGATGTGAGCGTTTTTCAGCCCTTCAAAGATTTTTTGAATTCTCATTAAACAAACATGTTTCAAGTAAATACTTGACTTGCCACTAAAGCAATCTTGTATTTACATTATTTTGTTTTTTATATTATAAAAGATTAAAAAAATTGGAATATGTAAATGGTAAAGAGTAAACTACAAAATAATAAAAAATTTGAATATATTTATCAAAAGTTTTAATTTGAATATCTTAGTTTAAATTTTTTTTTATAAATTTAAGATTATTATATTCGTTTGAAATTTAGGTAAATGCGAGAGATGTAAATTTGTAGTTTAAGTGGATGTAAGAGATGCAATGTATAGCGCAAGTAATTGAGGAAAGTGTGTTTTAAAATAAAATTAATAATTAAAAGAAATAAAAATAAAATAGTATTAGTGGAAAAAAATCAACTTGATTTATTTTAATATTGGATTTATTAAAAAATTATAAAAATTTAAAAAAATAAAAAAAAAAAATATTTTTTAAGTTGAAAAAAATGAAATTTTGTATAAATTTAATAAATTGAAAGTTAAAATGGATTTTAATTAAAAAATTACTTAAAATATTAATTAATTAATATGTTAAGTTGAATAAATTGAACTTAGAAGGAGAGGATAACAACCATTCCTCTCAACCACTTGCGATAAATCCAATTGAGAATCTTTAATCATATTTTATGTGATATATTTTTCTTTTTTTGTGTGCTTAATAAATTAGAAATTAATATGAATTTACAATGACTTAACTAAACATTTCACTCATTATCAAAACAATAAATAAAAACTTAGTATGGATAATAAATATAAAGTAACATAATGACAATAAATTAAATTGGAAAAAATGAGATCCATAGGAATGAAAAATTATATAAAAAACGAGAATTTACACACACACACATATAAACATTAACTGATATTTTTGTATTAGAAAAGATCGCCAACAATGTAATACAATCATAGAGAAAAAGATCATGGCCAACATAAGAAATTTCCAAGTCTAGACTCCAAAAAACCTCTACATTGCTTGATGAAATAGTATAAACACGAACATGACACTAGTATATTCAAACATATTGACCCACAAGTAGAACAAACTTACAATACATACTAACTTAAAAGTAAAGACTAATAAGTTGGTCCATGAAGGACCCCTTTTGAAACCTGCTATTCTTTAGTAACGAAGTCCATGGAATCTTGACATGCTAAGATAATTTGCATGATGCAATTTTGCTTTTGTTGCTACCACATTATTCTTCACTTTAACACCTAGAGTCCAAATGAGGTCGACCCTCCATAGAGACCAATGTGCTGAGGAAATTTACCTTGAGAACTCATCGATGAGGGACAAAGGAGCCTTCCAACATTGTCAACCTTAGAGCCTACTAAGCCAATTTGGTTTTCCAAGGCCAAATACATATCCTCGTGAATTCACATGTATTGTTTCATGAGTTGTTCAATCTTCTTCTTATCTCAATTTTGAACCTTAAGCTAAACCAAATGCCTATCTTTCTCTCGAGTCTCAACAAGTAGATTCTCCTCTTACATTTCATGTCATTTATTCCACTACAAAGATGATTTAACCACCTCATGTTGTGTTTCTGCAACTCCCCTTTCACGCTCTCTCAAATGCCTCTTAATCATAGAAAGATCACACATTACACACTATAGTTTCTGGCATTGCACTATTGAAGCTTCCACCAAAGAGATCTAAGTATAACACCTCCAACATAAAAAAAACAAGACTGTTGTGACTCTCCTTCCTCAGTCTTGCAAGCATGATTGTCATAGATAACCCCAAATTATGCTGCAAGAAGACTAGAAGCACGAGAAATAGAACCAACAAAACTAAACTAAAGTAACCCCACATAGAGCCAATCACCTCTGCACCACACACCATAAAACCATCTTCACCAACAAGAAATGAGAAAGGGTCTCGGGTTCGTAGCTCAGGTGGTTGGGTAATATGTTTGTTATCCTTTTCAACCGGGTTCAATTCCCACAAAGTGGACATGTTGGCCTGTGATAAGGCTAAAAGGTTAGAGATACATCTCAACCCTTGCTAAGTCATATGTAAGGCTAGAAGGTTAGAGATACATCTCAACCCTTGCTAAGTCATATATAGATTATTAATTCCTACATACATAATCCCAACAAATTATTAATTCCTTTAAATCTAAGAAAAAAACAAACCAAAAAAATGAAGATGAAGGAATTCATCATCATAACTAGTACTTTTGCCTACACATGAGTCGACTTGTGCACCACCGATTAAGAGATTAATGCTAGGTAAATAACAAACAAAAAAGGCATGGGGGTTTGAGCCTCTTTTAACACTAAGAAATCCCTCATTTAATTTAGTAAGTTGGACCGAGGAAGAGAGGAGCTTAAGAATAAATTTGATTGCATGGAAGATTCTCCAACCACTATTCCACTATTATTGTCCTTATCTCGCAATGCCTAAACCAAGCAATATTCAAATATATTAAGTAAATAAACATTTAACTAAATACTTTATTTTAATTAAAACAATAAGAGTAAACAAATAAATAAACCCAATAATACATTGGAGAGAGAATCTAGTCTTCCATAATTTCTTTTCCTAATTTCGAGTTGAAATTAATTTCATGTAAAATTTTGAATTGTAAAAATTGCAATGCCCATATGTCCATGGAGGCAATCATTTACTGCAACCGACAGTTCTACGTAGTTTATAAATAGTTTGGATCAATGTTAATGGGCTGCGCCCAGAGCCCATGCAATAGTGACACGTCGACACATAGTTTATATTATTATCATGATATGGATAACACGTGGGCACATACGCTTTGGTTATTCATATTATTATTATGAGATGGATATTTGTTTTTATTTTATTTTATGATTATGGCAGGTGAATGGCAGATGCCAGCTGGAGTCATCCGCGTTAGTCAAGTAAGAGGAAACTCTACTTACAATAATACGAAGAGAGGGAATTGCATTTGATTGGCTTTGTTTCCACTCTGAACAGTTGGTAATGGAGCCCACTGCCGTCTTGAGCGCGTTTCGTTCCATTGATTTCTTTCTACAAAGTGCGAGCTGAATGACTTGGAAGGTTCCGCCTGCGCTATATGCTTGCAATTTTTAAATGCACTATTTATATCTGTTTACCAGAAGTCCAACAGAACTATTTATTTCTGCTGACCAGAACTACAATAGCAGTTGAGGATTGATTTATTTGCATCATTTCGCGGTTCGTTTGTTTGTTTGTTTGTGTTTGGGGGTCTGCGCAGTTGAGTTTTGATATGGGTCGAAAGCTGGAAACGTTACTGGGAAAGAAATTCAAATCTTCAAAATGGTATCTTTCTTTTCTTTTAACTTAGTATTTTGTTTTTCAGATTTTACAGATGGAAAGGGCTCAGTTTTATTGATGCGATGATGGGCCATTATGAGTCATTGCTTCCGATTTCGAATCCCATTGGATCGGTTCATTTAGGTCGACTACGATGTTGGGTTACTTTCTTTTATTTCCTGTATTATTTTGGTCCATTGATATGGGTGTTTTGGATGGATATGCAGCAAGACCCTGTTGAAGCTGACGATCTCTCGGACCAAAATACTGAAGAATAAGAGGGAATTGCAGTGTAAGCAATTCAGGAAAGATGTTGCTCAGCTCCTTCAGAACGGCCAGGAAGAGAGTGCTCGATTAAGGGTGTGTGTTTCTTTTTAATTTTGTAAATTTGGTCACATAATTCCAAAGAAGATACGCAATTTAATGGCAGGCCACGATACTGCAAAACATTATCATTTTTAGTTGGAAAACAGCATGGAAT
This sequence comes from Picea abies, assembly GCA_900067695.1. Lineage (NCBI taxonomy): Eukaryota > Viridiplantae > Streptophyta > Pinopsida > Pinales > Pinaceae > Picea > Picea abies. Next base: position 6,703 of record CBVK0102036411.1, on the reverse strand, counting down.
TTATAATTAGCGCAAACTATAGGTTGCAGTCTTTCGGGCTCACATTAATCTGGGGCAAGGGGGAATATTGTCCAACCAAAATTAAGTTGGAGAAAACGGACTACCAGGACCAAATTCTAAGACATTTAAGATTTTAGAGTCATCCCAAAGAACTATAGTATAGACTGCTTGAATACAGATGGAAAAATATCCAGGATTTGGTTTTTAGTAAAGGGTAAATGCTTTTTTTGATCGATTGGGAGCTATGAACCCCAACTCTGCATTGTCATGGTAAACCCACCTTTACGTGGTGATTACCAGACCCAGCCAAATTATTCACATAATAAGGGCTCTATGCCCACTGGGTTTTGAACCTAGGTCATTATCGCGGTGACCACTAGACCACAGCTCAATGGACAAGAAGAGATCCAGGATTTTAAAATTTGGAAAACTTTAATTGACTTTCTTTGGGTTCCGTAGGCTTAGTTCAGTCCTCAGATTAATATTGATGCTTCTACATATCCTAGGAATATGGTTTGGCCTCAAAATATAGGTTTTTTTTGGAATAGCTTAGGGTATTATTACAACAGAGGACTAGGCTTGTACGATACAGACAGTCACATTTTGGCTGTCAATTTGCTTAAAGTAGGACTGGTTGGATTTGATACATTCCCAAGAACCTATATCCAGACTGTTCTGGAAACTGGAGATGGATTGCTATCCTGTACGAGTCAACTAACCGGAACTTTCCCCTTTGCTCTGCTATTTGCTAATTTGGTATGTTTTTTATGCAGTTCATCCTATTAAACATGCTTTCCCTCACTCATAGTGTTCATTAGATCAATTTGATGGTTTTTAATAAGCATGCTCTTATGTTAAGCTGTTGTTACTATAGAAAAATTGCATAACCAAAAGATTCAGTGATATGTGTCTTCTCTTCATGATATCATATCAAACGAACTAATGTGTTGGTCTCATGTGGATCATATTTGTGTTTGTCTCAATCCTTGTTGCCAAGCTTTGAAAGGCCTAATTGATAGCATTTGATTTGCTTCTCCTGTTATAGGAAAGGAGTATCATAGTAATTTAGTGGTGATCTGGCGAGCTTCATAATCACTTCTATAAAAGTGAAATGCTACCTATCTTCAGACATGGAAAATTTCTATTCATAAAAATATGCCTGGTATAATTTGTCTGCGCTATCTGGCAGATAATAATGTGTGTACACTGGCATCCTTGATTCATCTCACGATTGCTATTTTTTCCTTATTATTGTTTCACTGCCTTTTCACTTTGTCTTCTTTATAGCTTTTACCACATGTTTCTGATTTTTGATCTGCCTTTACGAAACGTTATAAAATGATGAAAATTTCACTGCTAGGAGGCTGTAGGAATTTTAAGGCCCTTTCCTTACACGATCATACTCTTCTGACGAAGTGGTCAAATGACAAACACATAGAACTCAGGAGACGTGGAGCTTTTTGCAAGCGTAATTTACGTAAATCCTAAGGGCGAGTTTGTGACATTGCCTGTACTTAGGGTCAGTCCTTTATTCAATGCAGGTTTACAAAGTTTGTATACTAAATTTGGGACAGTGCATCCAAAATCTGGAATGGATATCGACAATAAAAGATGTAAAAAAATATGAAAAAAATGTCACTTTGGGGGAAAAATATAAAAATTCACGGAGATTCCACAAAATGTAACAGTCTTCTATAATAAGTTCATATGTTTCATTCCACGATCTAAGTATACTGACATAATAGTGCAGCATTACAGATTAGAACCTTATAAGAGGTCACAAGTTCAAATCCAGAGGGGGTAGGGTATGTATACCTCCGTAGACTTTACCAGTCAAATGGTTCTGGCCAAATGAACCTTCTAAGAACAAGTTATGACACACAGGCTGCAGGTTCTGAGATTAAAATTTGTACATGACATTATTAAATTTTCTATAATAGTTACTGGAGGTTATTTTACTCCGGAGGAAAGGTTGAAAACCCTTTTTTGTAGGTTTATTTAGATGCAATTCAATCTAAATGGCATAAGATTTGTTGCAGGCAATTGTTTCTACGTGTATGTAGGAAATTTTTTTAAAAGAATGGAGATAGCTGTAAAAGGGGACAATATTGAAAGGAAACAACGGTTTATGAAGATGCATCCACATGAAAATAAAGATAGAGAACAAAAACGATTTTTATGCTTGTGGATATATGCCATAACCATTCGATCCTCAAACTTTTATCAAAATGAAGCTTTATTCTTTGTCTGTAGGTGGAGCACGTCATCAGAGAAGAAAATATACTGGCCGCATATATTCTCATTGAAGGGTTTTGTGATGTGATATCTGAAAGAATGTTAGCAATTGAAAATCAAAAGTAAGTAAAAACTAGTGTTTTATTGAATGAAATGTATTGCACTTTACAATATTTGGACGGCATAGACACAATGAAAGCTCTCTGCATTGCTTTTAGTTGACACTTCTGATGGTATGCTGTTAACTGCTTGTCAACTATTTTAGGGCATGCCCTCTTGATTTGAAAGAAGCGATAGCTAGTTTGGTTTTTGCTGCACCAAGGTGTGCGGACTTGCCAGAGCTGCAAGACATTCGTTCTCTTTTTTCTTTAAAATATGGAAAAGAATTTACTACATCTGCAATTGAATTGCGTCCTGACTGTGGGGTCAACAGGCAGGTAGGCAGAAATAATTAGTATAGCTGTTTTAAATGTTGGCCCAAATATGCCATTGAATTCTCGATGTACAGAGTTAGAACTTTTAGTAACTAGAATATTTAATGCGATGCTGATGGAAGTGGGGTCATATCTTCTTCCTTAGATCATTGAAAAGTTGTCGACCAGAGTACCAAATATAGAGGTAAAACTGGGATTGATGAAGAAAATTGCCACTGAGCATCATATTGAATGGAATTTTGAGGAACTGAAGACTGAACAGCCGAATCTGGCTGAAGACATACCGGTTAGTGCATTTATTTATTATTTAGTTCATCTATATTTTCCAAGAGCAGTTTCTTGGCTCAGGAATGTGCTTAATCATTTAAAACTTTTTTTTCCAAGTTTTATCATTGACTTCATTATGTTTGTGTGTTATGACATTCTCAATATGCAGAATAGTCCGAAAAAGTATTCTGGAGCAAACCAGACCACTTTCAAACCTGAAGATGGTACTAGTCAGGGTTCATTACCAGGAAATGAGTCAGATAAAAGATTTGCAATGCCATCACAATCACAAACACCTGCCACCATCACACAGAAGACTTCGGGTACCTATGAGCCTTCTCCTCCAACTCCTCCACCTGATGTTAGCAACATGAGTGAACAACAGTTTCAGCCTGTTACCAAACAAGGTCACGAAAAATCATCTGATGCTATAATATATGATTCACCTCCTCTTCATGATACTTTACACGTGAAGGGTTTGAGTCCACATCCAGCAAGAGATTTTGATCCTGACATATGCGAAGATGACTTACATGCCAGACAACAGATGGAAGGTAAGATGAATTACCATGATATGGTCACAAAAACTACTACTGGGGTATTCATGGGTATGAAACAAGAAAATGTGAAATACACGGATGTGGGCAGTGCAGCTCAAGCAGCTTTTGAGTCAGCTGCTTATGCAGCAGCAGCTGCACGAGCTGCTGTTGATCTTGCAAAAATTGAATCTGGGAATACAAACCTAAATAAAATAACAGATAACTCAAGAGAATACTTGTCTGAAGGTGAAGATGAGCTTCCTGAATCACTTTTAAGGGATCAAAATGAAGGGAAATATGGGGTGCCTGTTAATGGATTGGGAAATGGTAATAAAGACTCCGGGTCTAGAATGAATGATCAGGCATTTGACATTGAAAGTTCAAGGATGAGAAATGGACGAAATGTTGTTTCCGGCACTAGGTCAGGCTTTGAAAAAATTCATCCCAGTCAGAAAGAAAGTTCTGATTCTGAAGGTGGAGAAGAAGGTTTGGGGGATCAAGTTTCTTGGTCAGAGGATGGTCGGTCTGGTGTAAACAAATCCAACCAACAATATCATGATGAGTACAGTCATAGTCAAGAAGAGTACAAAAGCAATGCTCCTTTTGAGGATAAGGTTGAACCCCAATTGAAAAGGTCAATATCTGGCAGAGTTTCAAATTCAAGTGAGCGGTCTTCCTCTCATAAAGCGAGTCGGCCAATGTTTGATGACTCTGATGATGATGAAGATGAGCACCAGATGAATTTCTCTGGCAGTCCGAGTTTGCAAAGTACACTTGGGGGTTATAGAAACTTTGGAAATGAGGATTCCCCAATCCAGCGTTTTCAGCACTTTGGTAATCAAAAGCAGATTGATGATGAGAGTGATACATATGAGAAGGTTGTCAGCAGAAAAGAATATCATAACCAAGATTTTACAGATGAAATCCAAAGAGTTCCTGATATTTTTGGATCTAAAATAATGGCTGTCCAGCCTAGTAAGAGTTATGAAGGTGAAGGGCATCTATTTCTGCGGAACACACAAAGATCAAGGCCATGTACACCACATGAAACCCAATTTGATGATGAGGTGAAGCCTTTGAATGATGATGGAATGATTAAACTTCAATACCATCTCAGAACTTCCATTCTGGACTCCCAACCTGATAGCAATTCTCCCCCCAAGAGACACTCGAAACAAAACATTGGAGATATGGTATCTGATGATAACTCTACTTCATTAGGATACAAAGAAGGAATGGACGATAATGAGTCTCATCACGACGTAAGAAGCCAATACACCAATTCATTGGCCTCTGATGATGAAGGGGTGTACAGATATAAGGGAGATGGTAAACTACATTGGTGCCCAGCCAACCTAGACAAGCAACATGCTTCTACAGAAAGTCATAGACCATCTCGCCATGGCATATCTGTAAGGACTCGGCGATAGCTAAAGAACAGCATGATAACTATGAAAATGATTCCAAAACAAAAACATGATTTTCACTGCCACTGGATGATGATGATTTAGCTGCTCGCTTTGGAGCTCCTAGAAAAATAGGCTGATTGCATTTCAAAACATAATCACTTATGTATTTGTATTGTATTGTACAATGTATGGAAAATATGTGTGCGTGTGTATATGCTGCATCGTAATTTATCTCCTTGGATGTGAAGCATCTTGATTGAGTGACTTTTTGCTTATATTCATCAACGGGATTGCACTTTTAAACAAGGTTTGGTATCATTTTATTAAGTGTGTTGTAAACAAGACACCAGGAGTTGCTGCTTTGCTAGAACGAGTTTCAGATATAAACCATTACACCATAGGCATCCTTGCGTAACAATTTGTTGACCGACAATTTCCCCATTCTTTTAGAATGTATAATCAAATGTTGCATTGAGCATATTATATTACAACTATTTTAGGATTTGTAATGCCATGTTGGTTACAATGCAACTGCTGCTTAACTGAATTGCAATTTTAAATTGGAGATTGGATGGTTAAAAGAGGGAAGAATCGGAGGTAACTGGAGGTCTTGGATAATAGAACAATCTGGGAACCAAGAGAACACAGAGAGAGGGGATTGGGAGGCAAGTTTAGGGGTGCCTCCAAGGCACCCTTCTGTTGTTGTAAATATCAATTTAGAGAGAAAAATATCGTTCCTTCGACATTTCTCTTGTAAATATCAAATTTGAGAGAACAATATTGTTCCTTCCAGTTTTGTTGTTCAACTGATAATCTATCGTTGCTCCAGATGTTTTCTCTTGATCTTGCCTGATTCTTCTAGCGTTTCAAAGCAAGGCTTGGACTGTTCTCTTTTCAACTGGATGTCCCTTAGACAATTATTAAATGATTTACCTATCTGATTAAATAAAGTTGCAGATATTGATTGTTCTTTTCAACTTAATCTCTTGGGTTTATTTAAGCTAATGGGAAATTGCAATTTTTTATGCCATCGGAAGGTTTTGTGAGTAAAAGCATGTAAACTTTAGTCATTTAACTGTCTATGCATAGCATAGTCAGAGAAAGGGTGGATGTTTTTAGTGACTAAAAAATTAAAATCACGCACCTCTGAATTTTGATTAAATTTGTGTTACCATTGCTGGGTCGAACATTTTCTTTCAAATCCATGAAACAACACCTTATAATTTCTATCACAGATGATGCTTATCAGAGTTTGAAAAAAAGCGCCACGGTCAGTTTTGTTTGTGCATATAAATCTCAACTTTTGACCAAGTCTTGAATGGAAATCAATTCACGGTGATGGCAGTAAGAAAATATTTCACATTTGCATGGAAGAATTGATTAGTGCAGTAAGTAAATATCAATCATCTGCATAACCAGACAATTCCAAATTATCACACTATTGAGGGCGTCTTCTGTTCCCCATGTGGTGTAAGTTCAGGCTGTGTTGAGAGATTTTGGAATGGTTCTCTAAAATTCCTTCCAATGTATTAGCTTATTATTATTATTTTAAAAGATTCTTCAATATTAGTGCACTATGTTTTGTATAAAGAGGGCATTATTCGAATAACTTTAGTGATTGTGTTAAAAGCACGCTATCCTGTCAATGCAAACCACTCAGGCAAAAGGAAAGGCCTGCTAAGCATGAAATTGGAGGCTTGCTAAATGTTATGCAAAATCCAGTTCATGCTTTGCAGTCACACATGGGTGACAAATTAAGGCATGCTCAATCTTTTTAAATACATACATGCCTGAAGGATGGTGGCTGTAGTTGAAGCTT
>CBVK0102036394.1:0-15582 GCA_900067695.1 Picea abies | reverse complement strand
TATATATAGCAATTTCCGTACTTCTGCCACCACCGTAGAGTACCGCCATACCACCGCTGCTCAATAGCAGCCCTCTGTACAGTCACCATACAACAACAGCCTCCATAGCATTCGCTGTACAGATTGATGTACTGTCAACTGTTGTACCTTGATTTTTTTTGCTGCAACCTGTACATAGCCGCCAATTTTTGCTGCTGTCAACCCAGTCCGTGAATTTTTGCTCACACAATCTGATTAAACTTATCGCAATCGTACACCCGTACAACCACCAATCCGCAACAATAATTTAACTGTCGTACATTCCATAATCCGTACAGTCATCCGTACTATCACTGGTTAAGAAATCAATCAACAATAATTTAACTGCTGTACATTCCACAATCCGTACAGTCATTTGTACTATCGCTGGTTAAGAAATCAATCAAGCCCGTACCTCTGCTGGTCTGGATAATCGATTGAAAAAATAATAATCGAAGGCTGCACATTCCGTACCACCTCGTCCTCCTGTACGGTCATAATTTTAAAATAATCCCGTGGTACCATCCGTATAAGTATTTTAATAGTCAAGGCATTTCAGTCAAGTGATAAAAAGACGTGACTCTTTAAAAGGTAACATTATATATACTTATGTCTATCACTAAGACAATAAGACAAGTGATTGATAATTCAATGATTAGTTTCAATTACCTAATTTTTATTAAAATACTAAGTTAAAAGTTAAAAAGAGTGAAAAAAGGAATATTCTTTTTTGTGTTGAAATTTAAAGGAAAGAGTTATAAAGTTTGAAGCACTTTTTTAAGTTTAAAAGAAAGTTATAAGGTTCAAGTCTAAAAAGTTGATATATGTATATATTAAGGAGATATAAAAAGGATAAAAAGAAGGAAGCATAAGAAAAAGTTAAAGAAAATAGACCTTTAAATGAAAGTTATAAAGTTTGAAGCACTTTTATAAGTTTAAGAGAAAATTATAAGGTTCAAGTCTAAAAGGTTATATATATATATATATATCTATATATATTAAGTAGATAAAAAAGGATAAAAAAAAAGTTATATATATATATATATATATATAAAAAGTAGATAAAAAAAAAGGAAGTATAAGAAAAAGAAGGTTCAAAGGACTTTATATAACAAAAGACTTTATAAAAATTATATCAAAGGACTTTATAAAAAAGAGAATTCGAAGGTTCAATCTTTTTATTTAAAAAAATAACCCCCAAATCTCAATTCAAGTAATAAAGAGACGTACACATCCTTACATTTAACGTTGTGACTCTTCATTAATGTTAGAATTAGGGCAGTAAAGCATAACAGTAGTATTTTTTAATTTTCAGTGAGTATAACAGCTAGATCTAATAATCAGAAATAAAACTCCACTTACTTAAACAGTGTACAGATCTAAGAGATCTAGTAGTATAGTCTAAAGAGTAAGACAATGATTCAGATCTATAATGTTGGACTCAAAACTTTGCACAGATCTATAGATCTAAAGCAATATGATCATAAACAGTAAAACAAACTAAGAGACAAAAGTTAAGCTCAATATATAGATCAGATCTAGTAGCTGTCAATGCTAATACATAGATCTAGATAAATCATACAGTACAGAAATCAAAACAAAGTCCAGATCTGAAGATGATGAATAGACAGCTTACCTTGTTCTGAAACCTTACCTCTGAAGAAGTCACAACCACCACAAGAGATGCAGAACCATTTGTAAATATGCTCAGGCAAAGTCCAGCTCATAGATTCACCATATAGGTTGGATCTCTTGCCAAGAGATGAAGAAACTTTCTTGCCACCAAAGGGATAAGGTCACAAAGACTTCCCACAATCAAACCCTCACACAAACAGTAGGTAAATCACTCAAACCCTTACACAGAACTTTTCTGGACAAAAACCCTCACACAAGGTAACTTAAGGAAGGCCAAGAGCTCAAGAGAAGAGGTCACGATCTGAACTGATCAAACATCTCACAGCAGAAAAGGGGCTGTACCCACAGTCACCCCACAGCAGCAAATGGAGAGCTGCACCAACATTTACTTCACACAGCAAAGGGAGAGCGGCACTTACGGTTACCCCACACAGCAAAAGTAGAGGGCTGCACCAATAGTCAGTTCACACAGCAGATGGAGGGGGCCGCAACAACAGTCAGCCCAACAGTAGAGGAGAAAGGGGCCGTATCTACCAACCACACACAGCAGAAGAGAGGCCGCACTACATCAGCACCCTACAACAACAGATAGGAGGGCCGCAGCAAGAGGACATTCCAGCAGTAGACAGCAAAAGGGGCCGCAACAACCTTAGACAACCTCCAACAACAAAAGACAAGAGCCGCAGCAAGGGAGAAAAGATCTGCTCACACTAGAGGCAAATGATACAAGTGCTTTGAAGGGAAGGGGGAGGGTTTTATTTATAGTTTAGGCTAAGGGTAAAGTTAAATTAAAATAATTATAATTAAAATATCATGTTTAAATTAAATAATTTAAACATGGTATAATAAATATTTTAATTTAAACTTAGTTAACCCTTAAGACAAAAATAACATAAAAACCCCAAACCAACACAAGTAAGGGTAAAGGAGGGTTTACAAGGTGGAAATACTCGTTCATTCATTTTCATGGTGATCTTATTACTTTATCATCATTGCATATGGGACTTATCCCTCATGTGGTCATGTCCTTCTTCAAGGAAGGTCATACACCAACAAAATACTTGATCGAGGATCAAGTAGCTCCAGAACTTTTTCTGGGGTCTTATCCACCAAGGTCCAAGACCAAGGATCAACCCATGCCACAGGCATGGGTACCTTGGACTATGTCCAGGGGCCCTAGGCTTATCTAGGGGCTTTAACTGCTTGGTCCTAGACCAAGAACCCCAGTCGTATACTGGGGGCCCTCTCAGGGGTCTTTACTGCTTGGTTCTAGACCAAGAATCCCAGTCGTATACTGGGGGCCCTAACAAGGGTCTTTTGCCATGGCACTGACTGCTTGGTCCCAGACCAAGTACCCCAGGAGTGCACTGGGGGCCCTAGATCTCGTCTAGGGTCTTAGCCATCCTCTCGAAGAATGGCTCTTGCAGCTGCTTATAAATTTAACAATTAAACAGGGTTCATTTCATTTTGGTAAACAAAGGTTATAAAAAGTGATATTACATTACTTTTTATTAAAAGTATACAAATGAAAAGAAAAGACATTAAACGTTGACTCTTCATTAAATAGGGTTTGTTAAATTTTGGTCAACGAAGGTTATAAAAAGTTATAAAGTGATATTACATTACTTTTTATTAAAAGTATAAAAGGAAAAAAAAGGGGTTAAGTCTAAAAGAAGAAAAAAGTTATAAAAAGAGAAATTCTATTATAAGGAATATTATAAGGAAATTCATGAAGGTATTTATAATTAAAAGGAGAAGGTATGAATATTGAATTATTTCTTTATTTGCTATAACATAAGATTTACAGGATGGGCATATTTCTTTATTTGCTATAACATAACATTTGAATGGGCATATTACTTGGAGAAACCTCTTAGTGTAATAGCTCATCGGAATCGGGAGGAAGAGCATTATAGGATAAGATGATGAGAAGTGACTTTCAGTGGTCGGAGAAGCCATCAGGATGGATAAATCACTTTTTAGAGGCAAAATGGTTAATTAATTAATTAAGATTGAGGGTTTGTGGAGCTGCACGAGGTCCGAGCTCAAATTGCAATTTCCTTCCGACCCAGTTGAGATCCAGCCAGGGCGCTTAGATTGAGCCAGTTTCCATCAGATTTTGACGGTGGAATCTTGCAGGGCGCATCATCCAGCCATTTAGGGCGCAACTCTTCCGACAAGACATTTGAGGTTGCAGACGGAGCATCGGGGCAGATCTGGGGAAACCCTTCCGACCTGGTTCTGCATTTGGCGAGACGATCGTTTTGAGTTCTATAGCAGCAGATTCTGTTGGTGCAATCATTTGGGGCGCTTCCAGTGTCCCAGGAGGTGCACAAACCCCCCAGGGGTCCAGATCCAGTGCCCCAGAGACCAGATCTGACATCTAACACTCATCCATTTCAGTCTAGAGGCTAGGGTGCTCTTATTGGAGCAGTTTCCAGCTCATTCCAATGGTCTATCCTTCCAGAATAGTTTTCCAGCTGGTAGCGGTTATCGTACCTCCGGAATCGCATATTTTTGCCGATCTATCCGTGCATGCATCAGATCTGCCTTCATCTTTTGATCACGGGTATTTTTATGCTATTTGCTTGTATTCCAGTGACGATCCATGAGATCTAGCTGACGATTATACTCTATATTTCCAGTATGTTATTGTATTTCCATGCTTGAGTTGCATAATACATGTTATTGGGCAATTGATGTTCTTTACTTCCGCATGCATCCTTTATATATTGTTTAAACCATAAATACGCAACATGCACATGCAATAACCATAAATATCTCAAACACACAACTGAAACGCATCCGGAAACCCCCAGTGTATCAGATATGCAAGACAGAACATTAGATCAGTAGCAAATATCTTGATCAGCGGGATCAGGGATATTTCAGTCCAAAGGGGGGTGCACTAGCTAGTGGTGAGTGGGGTCCAACAACCCCAATCTCAGCCATTGAGGCCAAGGCTTGACACACATCTCAAAGGAAATGGGGGGCTGCTAAGGAGATAAAAGGAGGCTGAGGGTGAGAGGACAAACACAATCCTCATTTGTGAGATGCAAGTGAGCTGAAGGAGGGCGCATAGGGTTGAGGAAGAGGGAAACTGGCTGGATGGTTTGAGCAGCCTGTTGAGGGGCGTTTCAGGGTATTCCGGGCAGCTTGCAGAGGCTGAATTTAGCAGTTGAAGAGGCCACACTTGTTGGAGCATACTGGGCCACAACAAGCCGTATTTTTCAGCAAGCAAGAGGGTCGATTTGAGCAGGCTGTACAACAGTCTAGGAAGGCCGAAATTCTCGGGTCATTCAGCAACAACAGAGGGTGATTTCTAGCTGGCCGTTCAACAGAGATTGTTGGGCCGTACAACAGTGTTTGAGGCAGCCTTTTGCTGGGCCGTACAGTTGGGTGTAGCTGGGCCGTACAACTGATAAAAGAGGGCAGATCTGCTGTAAGAAATTTCTATGTAAATTTTTGTTGCTGTAATTTCCTCTGAAGCCCGTAATAGAAACCCTCCTTTGTTGGTTTTCCCCACACTAGGGTTTCCAAGGTACTTTCTGTGTTGTCCAATTTATGTGTGTGATTTCTGTGTATGCTTCTGCTATTATTTTTGGTTAATTAACTCAACTGTAGGTATTTTGCATAATTTCCAGAATTATATCAGCCGGTATAATTTTTGTGTTTGAGCAAATTATTGGCAATTACTTCATGTGCTGAGTTAAGGAAAAATCAACAGTAACAATGACAGGTGTCTTGGCTTAGGCAAGGTGTCATGCAAGCCAAAGACACATGATTTAATGTATCTCCAAGTCATTTAGAAGTTAACCACTTGTTAAGCTAACCACTTGTTAGAAGTTAACCATTTGTTAAGTTGACCACTTGTTAGAAGTTAAACACTTGTTAAGTTAACCACTTGTTAGAGATTTATAAGCAAGAGGGAAGACTTGAGGAGATTCATTGGATTAGGAAGTGACACCAAGAGGGTTTCAGCCGCAGATCGAAAATAAGGAGAGATTCTTGCGGGGTTTAAGCCTTAAGGTGGCCGAGTTGGAGATAGGAAGGTTGGCTACCTTCATTTCCATCAGATCCAAGTGGCAGTGAGAGGCAGAGGGCCGAGATCCAAGCATGCCAGGGCCGTGTGGGCTGTATCAATTGTAAGAGGACGCATGGAGTGTTGGGGGGCCAAGTTTGAGGTTGTTGTAGCAACAGAAAGGGAGGTAGGGCCATGTCGTAGCCTTCCCTACTCAAATCGAGCCAAGACGTGGGGCTGTAAAGCTCCCACAGCAACACCTACAGTCTTTGACAGCAGAAGTTGTGAGGAAGAGAGGTCGTGATTCAACCAGGGAGGCTGAAACTCAGAACAATAAACTCAGATCTGCTCATATTGAAGTTGTATTTCTGTGTAGAGGAGATTGCCAGGTTTGACATTAGTGTATTTATTTTCTGGATCTGCTGAAGCTGAAATAATAAAACCCTCTTTGCTGGTTTTCCCCGGAGTTGGGGTTTCCAAGGTATCTCTGGTGTCTATTTTATTGTGTGATTGGTTTCTGATTTTATCCGCTGTGCATTGCAAGTTATTTACTTTGTAATATTTCTGTTTCATAGTTCAGAATCATATCCGTGTATTGCTGTTTTGTTTCTGGGTATAAAAATTATTGGATGCAGAAATTAGTTTGCTGAGTTTAAGAAAAAATAACAAACTCCACTATCATTCCTCCCTCTTGCTCTTGAAATTTGATGAAGAGTTTCCTATCATAAGTCACATGTCTCGATGCCCCAATGTCTAGATATCACCCAACCCGTGACACAGTGTTGGTTGATAAGCAAGAGACTATGGAGAAGGCAGTCTCAAGCTTGGATGCTAAATCATCCACTCCAACTACAGTCTGTGCATTCTCTACGACTTGTATTTGGTATAGTCTGTACACTTCTCATGACTCAAATCCTTCTACCTTGGCTTGATTCTTCCTTCTTACCCTTCCCAGTTCCTTTCTTGTTTTCCTTCCTCATCTTCTCGATAAGGGCTAGGTCTTCTACTTCACTTTGTCTTGCTGAATTGGATTCTAAACTTGTTTCTTCTTGCACAAGGTCACCCCGAAGCTTCTCAAAAGATGGTAGCTTCTCGCGAGCACAAATACCTTGGACAAAGGGTTTCCAAGATGGAGTAAACCTATTCAAAGAAATAGGCACCAACTCCTCATCCTCGACTTTTGCCTCTATGGTAGCCAACTTTGTGATCCTCCCCAAGTAGCGAGCCACTAAGTCAGTCTCACTCATGTGGATGGTCGAGAGCTTGTTTCTCAAAAACATTTTCCTAAAGATACTCACACTCCGGTACAATGCAATCAAAGCATCATAGATTTCCTTTCTGTCTTCTTCTCTACAATGTGAGTGATTCCTAGATTTATTTTGTAGAACTTTCAACTTTAACACTGAATATGAAATATTTATTACAGCAGCAAATACTTCGATTCTGTACAACATTTTCACCAGGCAAGCGCAAGAAGGTAGACACTGAAAATGTGCTTGAGGGACAGATGAATGTCACAGCACTTAGGGCATGATGTTGACCAACACATAGATCAGAAAATTACCTTTATAACAGTGGATTTGTAACAGCACTATATATGATTTCTAATTCCATCTACGCATGATAAAACAAAACATTTCAGCCCGACCGTCTCAACATATCAGCTCATTAAAACAACCATGAAACTTCTCATAACAATGAGAAACCAAATTCTAATTTTTCAGATCTGCAACATATAAATTTAGGACAACAACAGTACACTTCATATATTACACAAATGAAGATAAAGTACAATACCTCAGCTCATCCTAAGCTGGTTCAAGAAGTCCCTTCAGCTCATCCCAAGCTGGTACAACAAGTCCCTTCAGTGCATCCCAACTGAGGACTCTCCAATTTCTTCCCAAACACGAGCTAGGGTATCCACCATCAACATCAAACCCCAACCATCAATACAAAGGCCTAGCAAGGCATCTTGCCAAGCTATCTAGTCACACCAAAAGGCTCCACAACAAGCTAGCATCATTACGAACAAGTCCACCCTTGGATCTCCCACCTGCATCCCAGAAGCTTCTCAAGAGATTCACCAAATATGCATCACTCAAACTCCACTTGCATCTAAGCGCTACAAATCTTTCTCTAGGGTTTTGTCCCACAAACCCTAGGTCTAGTTCACACCAAGATTTCAAGACGAATCTTAGTGCCCCAAGTCTTCTATAGGGTTTACTTCATAGAAAAATTAAGTCTTCCAACTCTTGTATCACACAAGCACAAAGACTCTAAGACAAATCTCTAAGATGAATACAAGTAGTAAATAACAAATACGCACTCCCTTTATATAATATAGGTGAGGGAGGCCAAGAATAGAAAGATGGACTAGGTCCACAACAACCTATGCTAAGTCACTAGACTAGGTCCACAAGTGGTGCGCTCCTTTGCCAAGCAAATACACATGTTGTTAGGTGGTTGGGCACCACCTCCCAAGTGGAGTGCTCTCCAAGCTAAACCTTCACATGTCTAGCGCTTGTCATGAGAAGGCTACTTACTCTCCAAAATAGGGTCCCAAGCTCAATGCTCCTCCTCAAGATGTGTGTAACTGGGTCCATAAACAACCTTTAGTGGAGCTCATTGCAAGCACGTCTCCATCAAGCCAAGCACTCTACATCCAACTATGTGCCACATCATCCCGATGCTCCTAAGGCCAAGCGCCCATCCTCCTAATGCTAGTGGTCCTCAAGAAGATAGCTCAACCTTCTATTCCAAGCACCCATCCTCCTCAACATGTGTCCATATATAATATGTCAACTGCCACATAAGATAACTACCTCCATAGGAAGTGTGCCTCGTCTAGCATGTATCCTGAGGACAAGCATCCACAGATAGTGATTTCATCAAATGTCAATCAACTAAAAACAACATAAGATACAATAAGGGGTTAGGGTTTCACCATGGACCCCACATCACATGAGTTGCACCCCTAGCATGGTATAAACACTTTAGGAACAACCCAAAAGCTAATAGGATGGCCTCTTGGATCACCTGATGAAGTCCAAGGGGTCGTGCGCAGTGTGAAGACGATCGAGACTGAGTTGTAGAGTCTCATGATGGCAACTAGAAGGATCTTTGAGTTGCCAATGTCATGGAACCTTTGGAACATGTTACCCACCAAGTTGCACTAGGATGGACTTGCTTCAAAATCAGAGTTCAGAAGTCCAGTCGACCAATATGGCCACCTTTTCTTCTTTTTTCTTCTCTATACCGCATTTCCATCCCCATGGGGTATTGTAATAAGATGAACCTAGCATGATGAATTTGTAAAAGGCTTAGCCTCCTAATACTTAATCATGAGTGCATAACTCTAGAGTGTTTTTTTTTACTCATTAATTATTTCTTGCTTGAATTAATTTTTAAGCGAGTTATAATTTTTGATTTTTTTCACTCATTTCCTCCAAAATTGGAGTGTGTATTGATGGTTAGGCCTTAGCTTTCTCAAGTCTAGTGTCTAATGTATATTAACATGCTAGCCATCAATATTGAGTCATGTGGAAATTGCACTAAGTCCCCCCTAGGATTTTTTAGTGTTTGCAGTCAATAAAATATTTCCCACAAAAAACAAGATATTTTTATTGTAAATAAGTTATAAGTTAGAAAAGTGCTACTAGGAGGCATTATATGCCTTGTGGGTATTTGTTTTCACACTCAGAATACCCACTTTAACTAAGTAACACCTTTTTGAGGGTAAATTACTAAATAGTGATTATTTAATCACTTAAAGGTATTTTCTCTCAAAAAGGTCAATAAAAGGAAAAAAATAAATAAAAAATCAGCAAGCCTTTAATTGAGGAAACATGTTGGGGACATGTTTCTCTCTTGTCTTGAGTCTAAAGAGAGGTGGCGAGCTAACTAATGGAGGAAGGCAAGTTAGTGGATGAGTTGTCCATTGGGAGGAGATCCCAATGTTGGAACTTGCCCTTCCTCTCATACATGGCGCATTTGTGAAGAGGGGCATCAATCCTAAGAGGGATGACTCGCCTTCTCTTCCTACCTCACCACATGTGGCGAGTTCTCCCTCAAGACACCTCTCTCACATGTGGCGAGTTCTCCCTCAAGACACCTCTCTCACATGTGGCGAGTCACTCCCTCACTTGGAGATGTGGCATTTCATCTCATCCTCCTCATGCCACTCACATCCCTCATGCAAGTTGCCCTCTTCCACTTGTCACACGAGTTAGCATTGGGATCTTCACCCAATGTACTATTGTTGTAATATTTTCATGCTATTGGAATAAAGAAGACTTTTGAGGTCTATGGTGGCTTGGCTAGTGTGTGGATGATTGTCATGTGCAAATACTTATGAGGTGACATTGTTTCAATTAATTGTTTATGCAAATTTGTTGTGGTTGGCCTTTGTATGGATATAATTATTCATTAGGGTAGGATTATTAATCTTGTTTGTATTTCTAATCCTATTATTTATCTATTTTAGAGATTTAAATGTGCATTATATGTTTTGTTTAACTAATGTGCCATTGAGTCTCTTTTGTAGGTAACACCAAAACTTAACCAATTTCTTGCAAGTTTGTGAAGCTTTTGGAATCTCACTACCTTGGAGGATTGATGAGCTTGCTTGCTTCTACCTTCTCTCCAAGATCTTGAAGACAAATCCCTCCTCTTTTTACCAAGGAGACCCCATAGCCCTAGGGTTCCAAGCTCAAGCTTACACTTTTTCTCTGTTGAATTTTCACTATGCTGGGCTCAAGCATGAGGTTTATTTCATTTTAGTCATGTACTTGAACCATAAACAAATGCAACTACACCATTCACAATTGCTGCAATAACCAAGATCACAAGAAGAAATACCATGCACAAGAACACAAGAAATATCTTGGGAAAACCCTTCTCAACAAGGGAGAAAAACCCAACAATCCTTTGCTATATTCTAAAGATAAGATCCTCCAACCATAAAACCCTAATGCACAGAAGAGGGTGCTCTACTACCTTGAAACTTGTGCCCAAGAGAGGTGCGCACTTCAACCCTCGAAATGTACTTGCTGAAATTTCCAAATGACAAGTGACTTGTGTGTTTCCTCAATGGGGAAATCACCTTTACTTATACTAGACCAACCATAGCAATAGGTGTGTCTGTTGGCACAACAGGGCCGACCTCAATAACTCGAAAAATAATTAATTATAACAATAAACATTAATTATCTTTCACATATGGTGGGGCCGACCTGTACCCTTTACATGACAATTAGGGTTACAGGTAAATCTTACACTTAGACAATATAGCAAGGGATCCACACGTCCACTAGTGCTCAGCCACTAGGGACACATCCACCTGTGCTCAGCCACAGGGACGTCCTACTCAACAGATCTCTATCTCAACTGAGTCCACAGGAGAATCATCTGGAGTGCCATCTCAAGTCTGACTCAATTGAGTCCACAAGGCAGGAGACCACACGTCATAACAACTCAATCCAGAGTCTAACGCACACCCATCACATGGGCACCTTCACCCCACACAGGGGTACACATCGTCTCATCTCAATCCAGAGAGGAACTACACACCCATCTCATGGGCATCCTCACCCCACATAGGGGCACACATCGTCTCATCTCAGTCCAAAGAGTAACGACACACCCATCACATGGGCACACCCAACACATGGGCTCTCTCACAGGTCGACTCACTCAGTCTCAGAGGAGAACGTGTCCTAGAGGATGTCTCATGAAGCTGTAATCATCAACACTCCCTCTCAGCTAGGGAGGCTTTCTCCACTAGGCCAAGTCTCTCACGGAGTACTCGAACTTCGTCCTGGCAAGCGGTTTGGTGAAGATATCTCCAATCTGTTCATGAGTAGGAAGGTACTGCAGGTGTACTGCTTTCCTCTGCACCATGTCTCTGATATAATGATATTTTATCTCAATGTGTTTCAATCTATCATGAAACACAGGATTCTCAGAGAGCTTCACACAACTCTGGTTATCACAATGAATAATGGTAGAATCCATCTCATGATAAAATAAATTTGTCAGGATCTTGCGAAGCCACACTGCTTCGCAGAATGCTACACTCAACTCTATATACTCTGCTTCTGTTGCACTCAAAGCCACAGAGCTCTGTTTCCTGCTGCACCAGGAAACCATGGCAGACCCCAAGGTAAAACAACAATCAGATGTGCTCTTCCGGTCCACTGCGCTCCCTGCCCAATCTGCATCGGCATATCCCTGCAAACTCATGTCTACATTGGAGGCATATCTCATGCCATATCCAACTGTGCCTTGTAGATATCTCAATACATGCTTCGCTGCTATCTAGTGAGTCTGTCTCGATTGACTCATGAACTGACTAAGTACATTCACTACATAGCATATGTCAGGTCCGGTGTTAACCAGATACATCAATGATCCAATCAGCGATCGGTATAAATGTGGATCAATCTCGTCTGAATTAGTGGAAGCATCGTTCATCTTATTCAAATCCATCACCATTAGTGTAGGCATGGATTTGAAGTTTGTCATACCGAACTTCTTCAATATCTCCACTGTATATTTTCCTTGACTTAGGAAAATCTCATCAGTCCTCTGCCATACTTCTAGTCCCAAGTAGTGCATCATACCCATGTCCTTCATCTTGAATTCAGAAGTCAATGCTCTCTTGTATTCAACAATAAGTCTTTCTGAACCGGTGAGGAATAAGTCATCCACATACCGGACCAAGATCAAGCACTCGTTACCAACAATGTGATAATATAGGTTTGGATCAACAACCCTTTTGTTGAAGCCCAAACTCATCAAGAGTCCATCCATCTTCTTGTACCAAGCACGAGGTGCCTGCTTTAGTCCATACAAGGCTTTCTTTAACCTACACACATGAGATTTCTTGTTGTGTATCATGAATCCATCTGGCTGCTCGATGTAAACTTCTTCCTCCATCTCACCTTTGAGAAAGGTTGTCTTTTCATCCATCTGATGTAGTTTCCAACCCATAGATGCAACTAGTGCAATGATAGTATGTATGGAAGTGTATCGGGCTACAGGAGCAAATGTCTCCTCATAATCAATTCCCTTCACCTGTGAGAATCCTCTAGCTACAAATCTCGCTTTGTATTTCTCGACACTTCCATCAACTGTATGTTTGATTTTATAAATCCATTTGGAAGTTACTATAGACTTCCCTTTTGGTCTCAGAACAATATCCCATACATCATTCTTCAAGATGGACTGGTACTCTTCTGCCATGGCATCTTGCCATACATGCTGACCTGTCACTTCTCCGTGACAAGAAGGCTCAGTATCAATGATGTGGCTCACGGTTGAAAAATAGCTCGAAAATCTCTTTGGTCTCTTGCTCTCTTGGAATGTGTGTTGAGGAGTTGCATGTCCCTCTGCCTCCTGCAGAGTTTGTCGAGCCCAGGTAGGTCTTTAATGTCCTACTGCAATGTCTCTGGGAACATCAAGTGGAGCAATTGGATCTACTGGAACAACTGGATCAATTGGAACAATGGCTGTCTCCCTTTGAACTGCTGGAGGGGGAGAAGGTACTGTCTCATTGTCAATCTTCATCTGAGTTTCTCTGGATCTTCAAAAGGCTATCTCTTCTTCAAAGATGACATCTCTGCTTACTTCAATCTGTCTCTGACCAGGGATGTAGATTCGGTAAGCCTTTGAAGATTCACTGTATCCCACAAGTGTACCCTTTCTTCCTGAGGGGTCTATAGCTTGGATCTCTTTTCTTTGGGTACATGAAGGTATATTGGACACCCAAATATCCTGAAGTGTCCTACCTCAGGCTTCACTTCGGTAAAGGCTTTTTCAGTTGTCATGTTCTTCAAAATCTGGTGAGGACTCCTGTTCTGACCATATACTGCTGTCATGGATGCTTCTGCACATAGAATCATAGGTAGATGCTGATCATGTATCGTTGCTTTGTTTGCTTCAATGAGGGTTCTGTTCTTTCTCCTTCTCAAATAGTTTTGACTCCCTTTGAGTCAAGCGACTCCCTCTGAAGTCTGAAGGATAAACATCTTCCTTTGTTGTTAACTTGCCTGGAACAAGAAAACAAACGAAAAGAAACAAGACAAGAATATCTCCTAGAGGAGAATAATGAGTACGTTTCTAGAATCAAAACTATTTAAGGATTGTTGTCACAGCTACAACACTTACTTGTAATGTAGCAAACTTAGAAATGTAGTTTAGAGGCATGATAATTAAAACAATCAAACTTGGAGTCTTCACTTCCAGTGTGTTGTTCCTCTGAATGCACTGAGATCCCTCTGGATCCATGATTGCAACAAAGGTTCCTTCCTCCTGCAAGTACCCTCATGACAATGATACAAATAATATATACAAGTGCATACCTGAGAGTGCTGATATGAAGAGGAAGGCTTCATCTTTGATGTCTTCATCTCTCTGATGTGGCTTTGGATCTGTCTTCCAATCTTCTTCATGTCGTCTGAAGTTGCTTGATTCCTCAAGCCTATCTTCCAACAGAGTTCTGTTCTTCATGGTTTGCAGATTCTTCCACAAACCCTTAACAACTAGGCTAGGAAACCTAACGATTAGGCTAGGCTAGCAAGCTTAGGTTTCATTGGACTTATGACTGCCAACAATAAGCCTTGAAAGTCAGAAGAACACTGGTGAGTTGAAAAACTCCTTTAATGAGCTGCAAAAACCCTAAATCTGAATTTTCTGCAGAAAATTGCAAAACCCCAGAAACCCTAGGGCCAAAAATCCAAAATTATCGGAATTGCACTTTGAGAGTCTCTGGAGGTGCGCTGAAGGAGGCCGTACTCTCCTATGCCAATTTTATCCCCAACGTCCAAGTATAAAGTACTGAAACTGAAAAAGGAGGGTCGTACGGAATTGCAGAAACCCTAGAAGGCTGTACGAAATTGCAGAAAGGAGGATGACTGGCTTTAATGCTTGTACAATGGGTTCTTCAAGACCTATGCTCTGATACCATGTTGAATTTTCACTATGCTGGGCTCAAGCATGAGGTTTATTTCATTTTAGTCATGTACTTGAACCATAAACAAATGCAGCTACACCATTCACAATTGCTACAATAACCAAGATCACAAGAAGAAATACCATGCACAAGAACACAAGAAATATCCTGGGAAAACCCTTCTCAACAAGGGAGAAAAACCCAACAATCCTTTGCTATATTCTCAAGAGAAGATCCTCCAACCACAAAACCCTAATGCACACAAGAGGTGCTCTAATACCTTGAAACTTGCGCCCAAGAGAGGTGCGCAGTTTAGCCCTAGAAATGTACTTGCTGAAATTTCCAAATTACAAGTGACTTGTGTGTTTCCTCAATGGGGAAATCACCTTTACTTATACTAGACCAGACACAACAATAGGTGTGTCTGTTGGCACAACAAGGTCGACCTCGATAACTCAAAAAATAATTAATTATAAAAATAAACATTAATTATCTTTCACATATGGTGGGGCTGACCTGTACCCTTTACATGACAATTAGGGTTACAGTTAAATCTTACACTCAGACAATATAGCAAGGGATCCACACGTCCACTAGTGCTTAGTCACTAGGGACACGTCCACCTGTGCTCAGCCACAGGGACGTCCTACTCACAGATCTCTATCTCAACTGAGTCCACAGGAGAATCATCTGGAGTACCATCTCAATCCTGACTCAACTGAGTCCACAAGGCAGGAGACCACACGTCATAACAACTCAGTCCAGAGTCTAACACACACCCATCACATGGGCACCTTCACCCCACACAGGGTTACACATTGTCTCATCTCAATCCAAAGAGGAACGACACCCGTCTCATGGGCATCCTCACCCCACATAGGGGCACACATCGTCTCATCTCAGTCCAGAGAGGAACGACACACCCATCACATGGGCACACCCAACACATGGGCTCTCT
>CBVK0102036375.1:0-16810 GCA_900067695.1 Picea abies | reverse complement strand
GGTGACTCCACAATTGAAGACTCCACTGGGGAGGATCATGTTGACAAAAAGATGACCATACTAAAGGGGAAGACTAGGTATCAGTTTATGAGATTTATTCATGAAATCTTGTTCTTGTTTATCATCTCATTTCTCTCTTTCCCTTCACATATAAAGAGGATTATCTACTTCTTTATCTATTCGGATGATAATAGGCCTTCCTTTATTTATCCATCCTTGGAAGAAGAAAACAAGCCCTCTTCTTGTGTTGTAGATACCGATCTCGTGTCTTCACCTCTACCTATGCATAAAAGTGAGATCTGTACTGCATCTCTTCTTGAAACTGATCACCCTTGTAGCCTTGAGGAGGTTGAAAATAATTCACAGTCTTCTCAAATCTCATTACCCTCCGTTATTATTGTTGATCCTTGTCATCAACTCGTTAATCCTCATGATCAACCCACTCCTTTTCAAATTAAAATTAGAAATAAGTTGTTTAAACCTTTAAGGCTGCCACATGACCTTCATCCTTATCCTCGTTATTCCTTTGAGTATCTTCCTCAGTTTTCTGGAGAGGATCATATTACAACTGAGAGGAATTTGGACGCCTTTGAGAGCTTTTTCATTCAGTTTGAGATTGTTCATGATGATGTTGCCATGAGGTTGTTCTCACAATCCCTGTCTGGAGATGTTGCAGTGTGGTTTAGATGTCTGGAAGCCAGTTATATTAGCTTCTGGACCGAGCTATGCCATGCATTTTTAAAGTGTTGGGGTGAGAAAAAGTCCCTTGATCAATACAAGTTTGAGTCTAATGCCTTGAGGAGAGGGGAAGAGGAAGCCTTGGTTGTCTTCAATAGGAGGTTTTACAGTGTTTATCAAAGTATGCCTATGGAGATCAGACCCACAGAGACTGTTTCCATGGTGTACTATGTCATGGCTCAGCATCCAGAGCTGGTCTTTCTCCTGAGAGAGAGGAAATCTTCATCATTAAGACATTCGTTTGAAGATGTTGAAGAAGTCAAAGAGAACATCAGGGCTAGCAAGGGGGTTCATATGTAAGCATATCTTGAAAAATTGCATGTGCCTAAGGAAGAAGATTGTCAGCATGTTTCAAATTTTAAGCAAGAAGATAGTGATTATGAATCAGAGTTGGAACAACAAGAAGGAAAAGAGACTGCAACTATTGATAATCGAGAGTTGTTTTCGAAGGAGCAGGGAGGTTTTTTATTTGCAAGCAGAGAGGCATTTACAGAGGAGTAGCCTAGTTTTCTAAAGAAGCCATGATTCTGTCACACGATTCATGATCCTATGGCTATACACATGGAATCATATGTTTCAAATTTTGAGGATTTCCAAGAGCATACCACATAGCCTTTTCCTTTATACATTGAGGAAAAACATTGTGTGGAAATCTTCCATTCTGTGCCTACAGAAGACAAGGGGCAGAGCTTTCCCATGTTTCTTATTTATGATGATTATGATTATGATCATTGGGAGAGTCATGAAGAAGAAGAGGGAGAACCAAATGTGCAGTTCATATCCTGCCTAGATCCTGCAAATGAGAAACCATCGCCTAGGATCAGTCAGCCTGCATCAGTTGTTCGCTCACCCGTGCTTGCCAGACATTCAACCATGTGTGAGCATCTGTAAGACAGAGCATGTTTTATGTCACCAACCCAATGGATTTTTTCATTTGCTCTATGAACCTGTAAGGGAGTACATGGAGTTGCATTTCCTTCATGTCTTGGAGCCCCTCAGCTTTATCCTGACTTCAGCACTGGGAGGAGAGCTGAAAAGCGTAATCATTTTGTTGTCACAGTTGCATTTTTTTATTTGATCAGTGATAGAGTAAACAAGTTTTCATCTAGGGAGTTGCTTGAATGGATATGGTGGAAGTTTGCTTTCACCTAGCGCTTTGTAAAAATCAATTAGTCTAGGAACGTACATAAATAAGCTCCTCCTCCCATGTATTTTTCTTTCATTTTTAGGATAGTGTGCTTGTCGGCCTTTAATCCTCAACAGGATGTTTTCTGAGCATGACTCCATAGCCCAATGCATAAGGCGAATGGAACTGCATGTTCTTGGCAGCTCACAGGGAGCATGCCATCCTCTGTGGAGCAAAATGTTATTACATATAGCTTTCAAGGGCCGCAGGTTGTCCAAGTTTGTGGCCTGCACAAGAAACGTCAAAGCGTAGTGCTCAGAGCAGTCCATTTCGGGCTCGAAATGAAAGCAATAGGCAAGATCAGCTTCAACAAAGGACATCCCTGAGAATATTAGCTGTCTCTTATACACAAATCGGGCATTCAAAATATTGTTAAAGTTGTTTTTCAAAGAGTTGAAGTCTCGAAGTGGCCGAAGTGTCAAAGTGGCCGAAGGCCCGAAGTGAATCTTAGTCATTGATCAGCAAGAGCCACGTGTTGTCAGATCCATAGTTCCAGGTAAAAGCACATAAGGTAAGCAAGATTTGAGTTTTGATTTTCCCTGGGCCCAGAGACCCGAAGTGGATCTCGGTCGTCGAAATCATGTGATGGATTGCGGGCCCAAAAGTGATCTGAATCCAAACCACTTTTGACGGCCCCGCAATCTAGTGTTTATATGGCATCCTATCTAAGAGCAGTGGGTAGCCGCCCCCTGAGCATTAGGTCTTGTTCAATCTTCGAGGAGGCAGTTAATGAAAAGAGAGATGGTGGTTGAAACCTCAGCTCACTCCATAAATGGAAGGCATGGATGGTACGACCGTGGGGACTAAACCGTCAGCCCATGGTACCCCTGTGGGCATATTTCCCTACAAAATCCATGTCCATCTGATCTCGCGTCTGGCAGAGGGATATGTGCACAATCTGACAGAAGACTTCCTAGATGCAATGCTTTGAATGTAGTGATCAGATCACACTCCTGGTAGTGACGAATTGCTCTGAGTATAAATAAGTAGTTTTGATATTTTGTTAAGGTTGTCAACTGGTTGAGCAGAGATCCCTATTTTGTAATGTTTTGATGCCAGAACTGTTCTCTGGTTATGTATCGGATTTGAGACTTTCAGATTAATAGAAGTCGGCCCCTTTTCATCTCTTTATAAAAACTGTGCTAAAACACTCGGGCATGGAGGATTAAATCGAGGGTTGTTATGTTGTTGTAATGTAGGTTTGATTGCAGCGGTATTGCGACCAGTTTTAGTCAGCTTCCTTGTGATATTTTCCCCTCTTACACTGAATGGCTTAGGCATGGAGGATCCAGTCGAGTTGTTGTAGTTGCATGGTGATGTAGGTTTGATCATTGTGTTGTTGTGACTGTGTTGTTTGGACATATTTTAGTGTCTGAAGCTTGAGCTTAAGAGTGATCTTGAGTTTGAGTTTTTCTTCTCCAACCTGCTTAAAGGCCTGATGCCCATAGCAGTCTTGCCCACCTTTCTTACTAAGTCTTCCCTCTGCTCACACTTAAACTCAATTCACTGACTGAAGTTAGTTGTGGCCCTCACTTCCCTGTACATTTCTTGTCCAGTTATGTGTTGAACAACATTCATATATTGAGTTTTGTCAATTGACCTCCACTTGTATTAAACCAACATCCACCAAAAACTCTTATGGGTATTGGGCGTATCTTCCCGCAATCTGAGGGTGACTCTCAGTGCTAACAAGTCCTTGGTATTGCTTCAACAGTCATTTATGATGGGTGGAGTGTCCACTCAAAACATTGTGCATTTCAAAAACTCCATACACAGTTTATTTCCACAATTGCTTCAACAGTCCTTGATGATGGATGGAGTGTCCACTCGAAACATTGGACGTTTCAAAAACTCCATACATAGTTTATTTCCAGAATTACAAAATCAACATTATGAGAAACTATGAAAATCTGCATTCTTTAAAGATAAAGATTACAATCTTCCCAAAATGGCCTTACAAAACTTGTCAAATGTCTCTTAAAGCTAGGCAGATATATACCTTCTTCAACATAATTGCCACAATTATATAAACTACCACCTGTTCAAGAACTGTCACTACACGACCGTTCATGATTGTTGTCACAATTCCAACACCATTAAATCGAGCAAGATGAACCCCAAATTGTCAACAAAGAAATTTAAATATGGTAGAATTACTCTTTAATATCAACGCGAGTAATAAAATACGAAAGTATTATCTAGATAATGAAACCTTCCTTGTGTTGTAATGGTTGTAGCTTGGTAATGAATGATGTTTATGTCTTATCTCGATCTTAATAAGTAACTCAAATTCTGTAAATCCCTTAATGAACGACATTGAGGAGATTTCCTAAAGAGATGAGTAAATGCAACAAAATTTATGGAGGATAGAAAATGGCGTTGTCTCACTGTTCTACAAAATAATTTTTTCTGCCGAAATTTGGCGACATAAATCTGTACAAAATCACTATTGTTTTGTTTAAAATCCATTTTTGAATGCAAAAATGGATTCAACATGCTGGAAAACCCCTGGGGCACTATGATTATACAAAAATAATCACTCAAATCTGCGGATCTAACAATTTCTCGCCAAATTTTAAGAAAATGTCCTCAGAAAATATCACTCGGAAAAATCCATTTTGTAAAACGTTTAGACTACATCAAAGAATATTGGATGAATCTGAATAATTTCAACATTTAGATTATGGTTAAATGCAACCTTTTTTTCATGATGCATTTGAATTATTTATTTTTACTTCTAAAGACGCTCGCATTTATCCCAATTGAAAGCCCTCTCATTTATCCCAATTGACTCTCATTTATTCCAATTGAAAGCGTGTAGTCTAAAAGTTCAATTTTTTTGAGTTTTTATGGGCATATTTTTCCAATCAATTTTCACTGAAATCCGACTACAAATTGTTGGAACTCCATATTTGAGTGATTGAATATGTATAATTTGAATGTCTTGAGGGTTTTTCAGGGTGTTGAATTCATTTATGCATTCAAAAATGCAATTTAAACAACATAAAATGGTGATTTCACCAAGATCTATATGGCCATATTTTTCCGATAATTTTTCACTGAAATCCGATCACAAATTGTTGGAACTCCATATTTGAGTGATTGAATATGTATAATTCAAATGCCCTGAGGGTTTTTTAGGGTGTTGAATTCGTTTATGCATTCAAAAATGCAATTTAAACAACATAAAATGGTGATTTCAGCAAGATCTATTTTCCCAGAGTCCGTGAAAATTTTCAAAAAGTCAAATATTTAGACAACACCAATTGAAAATATAGATCATTGTAACTACAAGTTAAAGAATTGAATTGATTAAGCGGGTACTCTCTTTGGTAGCGATGTAACCAATGATGTATACAGTTGTGTATATTTGTGTTTTTCAGGGTGTTGAATTCATTTATGCATTCAAAAATGCAATTTAAACAACATAAAATGGTGATTTCACCAAGATCTATATGGCCATATTTTTCCGATAATTTTTCACTGAAATCCGATCACAAATTGTTGGAACTCCATATTTGAGTGATTGAATATGTATAATTCAAATGCCCTGAGGGTTTTTTAGGGTGTTGAATTCGTTTATGCATTCAAAAATGCAATTTAAACAACATAAAAT
This sequence comes from Picea abies, assembly GCA_900067695.1. Taxonomy (NCBI): domain Eukaryota; kingdom Viridiplantae; phylum Streptophyta; class Pinopsida; order Pinales; family Pinaceae; genus Picea; species Picea abies. Next base: position 11,270 of record CBVK0102036375.1, on the reverse strand, counting down.
GGTGATTTCAGCAAGATCTATTTTCCCAGAGTCCGTGAAAATTTTCAAAAAGTCAAATATTTAGACAACACCAATTGAAAATATAGATCATTGTAACTACAAGTTAAAGAATTGAATTGATTAAGCGGGTACTCTCTTTGGTAGCGATGTAACCAATGATGTATACAGTTGTGTATATTTGTTTTTAATGTATAGGTTGTATATTTAATGATGTATCTAATCTTTTAGGTATTCATTTTGTTATTTCAAAATTCACTTATAATTTTAAATTATTAAAAATATTATTTTAATATAAAAATAATTTTATAATGATTTTGTAATTTTAATAATTAATATATATCATTTTATTAGTTTAAAATGATCTTTACCAAATTTTAAATAAAAATTGTTGATATACTTTTATTTATTTTAAATGATCTAAAAAATTCAATTTAATAAATGCAAATTCATGAAATATTTAGAATACAATATATATAATATATTTATAAAATGTATATTGTTTATTATTATAAATTCTAATTTATTTGGTTCTAGAGTATGATCTAATATTATTTTTGGTGTTGTTTAAATATTTTACTTCATATAAATTAGGGCGAAATCACAATTTTTTGTTATTTAAATTACATTTTTGAATACATAAATAAATTCAACATTCTAAAAAAATGAATTCAACATCCTAAAAAAACAGAAGAACACTCATATTATATAGACTCAACCATTGAACTGGAATGAGTTTCAACACATTATACAAACTCAACCACCAGTCAACCATACCACAAAGGAGGTGGTGTATAATTAATCATTCTTATTTGAGATATTGTTGATGTTATGAAAAATGATGGTTTGTACATATGCTTAATTTAAACATGCTATTATCTATTTATTTTTTTTAAGAGTACTGAATATTCAAAACTAATTCAAAAATATTTTTATTATGTAAGATATATTTAGAATTTATATATTTTAAAATAATTTTTATAAATAAATATTTCTCCTTAAAAATATAACTTTTGAAAACATATTTTCAAATTTTTTTATATTATATATATATTTTTATCAAAAGCATAACCTACTTCAAAATGCATACATCATATCTGAATTATCATGTTCTTGTTATGCTGTGTTTTTAGTATGTAGCATATTGAAAACAATTATGTTGATAACAACAAAAATATTGAAAATAATTATGTGTAAAGCAAGACTAAATATCAAATGGTAGAGTTACCATGTTATTTGCTATGTAAGGAGTGGATGGATGTATATAAGGCAAGTTTTATTTTTGCTTTCAAATATTATATAAGAATGATGGAAGAGTTTAAATGTTTTATTATTTTTATTTTTAGTAATTATCAATTGAATTTTGTTATAAAATAATTGTAAAAATTATAATTTTTTGAATTGTATTTTTAAATATATAAATTTAGTATAATAAAAAAAATTAAAATTTTGTTATAAAATAATTATAAAAATTGTAATTTTTTTTAATTGTATTTTTAAATATATAAATTCAGTATAATAAATTTTTTTATTATAATAATAATAATAATTTATTTTTAAGATTATGGCCAAGCCAGATCAAATTGATGTATGAGATTCTCTTGTTTGTGGGACAAGGGACCCTCTCAGATTTTATTGGTAAAGTCTACGAAGGTATACATACCCTACCCCCTCTAGATTTGAACTTGTGACTTCTTAAGAGGAAACACATGTTCTTAACCATTATTGTGCAATCTCAATAATTAATATTTTTAATTTTAATAAATTTTCTGAAATTTATTTAAATTTTAAAAAATAAAAAAATAAATAAATAAATAATAGCATGTTTAAATTAAGCATATGCACAAACCATCACTTCTCATAACATCAACAATATCTCAAATAAGAATGATTAATTATACACCACCTACTTTGTGGTATGGTTGACTTGTGGTTGAGTCTGTATAATGTGTTTTATAACTTTATTTGATATTTAATCAATTAAAAAAATATGATTGATTATGTCTTTTCATATTACTTTAAAAATAAAAATATGATTATCATATCTTTTCATATTACTTTAAAAATAAAAATATGATAAAATATGATTGATTATGTCTTTTCATATTATTTTAAAAATAAAAATTACTTTAAAAATAAAAAGTATGATGAAATATGATTGATTATGTTTTTTCATATTACTTTAAAAATAAAAATATGTTTGATTATATTTTTTCATATTATTTTTTTTAAATAGGGATTGTTTATGGTTTTTATATTTTGGTTTTTTTCTTCTCAATCCAGTAACATTAAATCTGCAAGAAATCATAATTTTCTGTTATTTAAAATTGCATTTTTGAATCTAGAAATGGATTCTCATAATTTTCTGTTGTTTAAAATTGTATTTCTGAATCCAGAAATAGATTCAGTAGACTAAAACACAGCTGGAGCACTGGGATTATACAAAAATAACCACTCAAATCTGCACATCTAATCATTTTTTTCACCTGATTTTCAGCAAAATTAAACAAAAAAATATCACCTAAAAAACAAAAACCTAAAACAGTTAAACTACAATTTTAAACTACAATTTTAAAATATGGCAAAAACCATTATGAAAATAATCACTGTGGGAAATGACAATTATAGAAACAATCGCTTTGGGAAAAAATCATTATGAAAATAATCAACAGTCATTGGGAAGATATATTTCGCACATTAAACCCAATTCAGGTATGCAGAAGCAACAACTCAGCGAAATAGCTGTAAATTGTCATCAACTACATGTAAAGAAGAAAAGGCCATGAGAAATATCGTTAATTTTAACCGCTTTGCTACGTTGGTCTCCTCTTACCATTCAACAATTTCCATTGGGCAACAACTGTAAAAAAGTGGCTGCTATGGCCTGCTTGCTCAATAACTAAGTTATGCAACTTGTCAAAAACATGTTTGCTTAGATTTCATGGATCATGGCAGACTTCAGTACTCTTAAATTGAAAAGGAAATTCTAAATTCTAAACTCTCTTTCTGGTTTTTCCTTTAAAGATGTGTCACATTTAAGGTGGATAGACTATGTAAGGATAATTTTATGTCTGGGATCATCACTGCATCCAGAGAAATTCCCAATTAATTGCTCTATATTTGCTGGTTTATGAAATCACCTGATAAAACGTTTTAAGCCTGAATACTAGACATGGATACACTTCACTGAAAATCGAATCAGATCTCCTTCATAACCTGTTTATCATTTTATGGATCCTTTCTCCACTTTGTTAGTTCGCGAATGCTCTTTATCCCTGCACAGTCGAGCAATTCAAACTTGATTAAACCCTGAATTGGTATTGATAATACTTCATTCATGTCAATTAGCATTATTGTAAACTGGCGAGAGACAAAAGCCAACCTCTTCCAGCAAATTCAAAGATTGATCCTGCTGAAGAAATAACAGGAGTCATACTAGTACTCCTGTCTTCATTCCCTGAGCTATTTGTATTTTGATCATTTTGCTCGCAATCCAATCTTAATCCATGCCTCAAGTTTTCTACACTACTTTCTGCCTTACTCTGAATTGGATCAACAAGAGGGCCGTTATAAACTGCTTGTGGTTCTGAGGTGGGAGAATCAGACGGTGGAGGAATCGAATCTGGAAGCCCTAGTGTGCCACCATGAATACTGGGCTCTCCACAGAAATTTGCATTTTCCTTCATTAGCCTCATGCTCTGCATGACCTCTGACATTAGGTATTCGGCATTGACCGAATCCTCAATGGGGTCGTTGCGCTCCCTGTGAAGAGTGGAGACATGTTTGATAAAATCGGATCCTTCTAATTCCCCATGGAAGGACGTTGTGTCACTGATTGTATTAGAAGATTGGCCCTCCGTTTCACTAACCTGAGATCCTCCAGGAGTGCTCGACGAATCTGAGTTGATGCTATTATATTCTTGAAAAGCAAGACTATTTGCTTCTCTATAAGGACTAAAACTCACTGATGGCCGTGAGCCAGTAGTCATAGATGGTAGCCATTCGGTTCCAGTGCTCATGTAAGCCAATTGTTCGTTAAATATATTTTCCTCCAAAGCCCTGTTTTCTAACAATTCCTTGCCACTTCTACCAGTAGAAGGGCGGTCCGCTTCTACTTTTGCTTTCAGATTAGTAGGATCACATACCGTCTTAATGGAGGTTTCTTTGATTGTATTGGAATTGGGATTGAGTACCTTGTCGCTGACAAAGCCCGACGGAAATATTCGAATGGGTCCAGGGCCAGCACAACCCACTGATACAAGGTGACTGTGTGATGCAACAAGTTCAGACATGTTTTTGTATCCGAGATGCTTGACATCAAGAAACTTTCCCGTGTGCTGTTCAAATCTCTGACGCAGACCGGACATCAGGAAACCATGCGAGAATTCGCCCACCACCAGCATATGACATATAAATTCTCTGAAATTCTCCGCCGAAGCTTTCGGTTTTAGTTTTGGGTGTGCTTTGAAATTGGGCATATGTTTAGATTTGAATTTTCTATTCGGATTCGGATTCACCCCACCTGGTGAAGACATGGGGTTCTTGCTCTGTTCCTTCGGCTTAACAGTGAAAGCTAGATAGCATCCTCGCTTCACTTCTTTGAGCACAGCAATATCCTTGCATTTCTCTACAAGATTTCTGATATCTGAAAATCCCAGCAACTTCTCATCCAGAATCTTTCCGGTTGCTTTCCGGAAGTCCATATGAATGAGCCCAATATAGTATCCGTTTTCTGCATGTTTCTTGCCGTTCACAACTAGGGTTAGCCATGCTTTGAATTCCTCCAACGAAGCGGATATATTCTTCTCTGTAGACGATGCTGAAGATACAGGGTTCCCAGGCTTTTTTGTTCTAATAAAATGGCTATGGAAACCAGGCTCTGTCGGCAGTGGGCTACTGCTCGTTTCATCAAATGGAAGACTGCATGTATTACCCCATCCACCACTGTAAGATGGATGGCTGAATAAATTCTGCCGACCAGTTTCGGAACTCCAGGTATTATTGAATCCATCCAGCTCTCTACCATGAATAGAGGTTGAAGTAGCCGGGAAGGCAGTATCAGAGAAAGTTCGAGCATATACAGAATTTGGTCCATGAGCGCCATAAGGTTGTAGCTGCCGATCTTCATCCTGTAACGACACGAGAAAAGGCAACCATCCCAGACAATCGTTGGCCGCACTTAACATGCCTTGAGGCATTTGGCTCATAGATGGGCAAACCAAGAAAACATTATACGATCTCTGCCGGAGCTTCTGAAACACGTAACAGAAATCCACGTTCCCAACAATGAAGATGATATCTGCCGGTGGCGGCGTATCCATCGCCCACAGAAGAACATCCGCCACCATCGTTTTCTCAATTTCCTTGCTAGTCTTGCCTGTTATTTCATAACCTAAAGACAATCTCAGCAGAAACATTTGAAGAAAATACCAATACACAAACGAGGCAAGATAAAATTTAAGAAAAAGTTCAAACCAGTAATAGCACAGACCAGGAGGGAGCTGATGCACTCGGATTCCAGAGTTTATGAGCGTCTGATGGAGCTCCGTCTCAGGCTGAGAGAAGAATTCAAAGGCAGAGAAGTGATGTTGCTTGCGGCCACTTACACCTCCTGCATTAACATGAGTGATGTTAAATTTGCGGAGTAAAGCAGGGGCCATGGAAGAGACGATGTAAGGGTCAAAAGAAGAAGGCAAGGCGCAGCTCTCCATATCCCACCACAATGATGATCCTCCTGCTATTATCTCCATATCCTTCCCAGCCTCGGCTTAGAAATCCCACCACAATGATGATCCTCCTGCTATTATCTCCATATCCTTCCCAGCCTCGGCTTAGAAAGGAATCGAGAAGCAACTGCTGGGCTGTTTTGCATAATAGATAGACAGGTCAGTCAGCCGAACCGAGCAAATGATGACTGGGGCAGAGGCAGAGAACAAGTGTGTACAGGACGCTGAATTTACGTCATAGTTGTTGCTTTGCTAGTGCAAACGTAAATGTGAGGACCATAGATATCTTCGCTTTATGTCCTTTCATAGATTCTGATACCTGATATGGTACTACGTATCTGGTGACGAAGTTATTGGTGGTCAGGTCATACAATACTGTTTCTGTTTGTTTGTTAGGGTGAATATGATTCAAGGTAATTACTGTTTTATATACAGTCTGATTGGGTCTAATGGTTAAGAATATGTGTTTCCTCTTAAGAGGTTACAGGTTCAAATCTAGAGAGGGGTAGGGTATGCATACCTTCGTAGACTTTACCAGTCAAATTGCTGGGCAGAGGAGAGTCCCTTATCTCACAAACAAGAGGGTCTCATACACCAAATTTGGTGTGCTTGGCCGTGACCTTAAAAATAGATTAGAATCACTTTGACATTGGGAGACGGTGTATATACTATCTGTAGCAACATTGAATGCTGTAACCAATCTGTTGTGGAACATCCAATGTTCTGGCTGTTGTTATATACATCCTCCAATTACCTTAGTAAATACATCTAGATATATTGGATGATATATATACCACCTGCAGCAGCATTCAATGTTGTACAACAGGCTATACATTAACCAGTCTGTTATGCAACATTCAATGTTGCAGCTGCTGTTATATACACCTTATCACCTTGGTATATATACCAAGATGTATCCAACTGTGTATATACCACCTACAGCGGTATTGAATGCTGCACCACAGACTATACATTAGGATATATCTACATACACATGAGAAATGGATTTTGAGGATAAAAAAATTAGTGATGAAAATTTTGACAGTTAAATAGATGGAAAACTTCATACACGTCTTCATAAAAATAGTTAAATTATATACATCAAGATATATTTGATGATATATATACATTAACCAGCGTGTTGTGCAACATTCAATGCTGTAGCTATTGTTATATACACCATATTACCTTGGTATATATACCAAGAACCTGTTGTGCAACATTCAATACTGTCTTTGTTGTTATATACACCATATTACCTTGGTATATATACCAAGATATATCCTAGATACCACATGCTGCAACATTCAATGTTATTTTTGTTGTTATATACACCATATTACCTTGGTATATATACCAAGATATATCCTAGATACCACATGCTGCAGCGTTCAACAACATTCAATGCTGTCTTTGTTGTTATATACACCATATTACCTTGGTATATATACCAAGATATATCATAGATACCACATGCTGCAGCATTGAATGTTGCACAAGAAACTATACATTAAGATATATCTACATACACATGGGAAATGGATTTTGACAATAAAAATGTTAGTAATGAAAATTTTGATAATTAAAATTAAATATAGAGAAAACTTCAAACAAAGCATCATAAAAATAGTTAAATTATAATGTTGAATTTTTTTAATTAAATTTAAAAATAATTAAACTTTCAACTTTTCTATTTATGTTTTTTTAGCAAATTATTTTTTAAATGGTATTTAGATAAATCTTAAATTTTTTGATTGATTGACCATAAAACTCAAAATTATTATAATAATATACAATATATATTTATGTTTTTTCCAAAATTACTTTTTAAAATGATATTTAACATAAATCTTAAATTTTGACTATAAAACTCAAAATCATTATAATAATACAAAAAATTAAAATTATTTAAAAAATATAATATAATTCTATTTGTAAAAATTTAAGATACACATAAAAATAATTAAATTATAATGTTGAAAATTTTTAATTAAATTCAAAACTAATTTAATTTTCAACTTATTTATTTATATTTTTTATAATTATTTTTTTAAGATATATTTAAATTTTTTAATACATAATAGGATTCAAAACCATATAATAATATACAGTAAAAATTAAACTTATTATAAAATCTATTAAAAAACAAATATAATTCTATCGGTAAAAAATTTACGATACACATAGTTTTTCCACGTAAGGAATTTGAGAAAAGCATTAAAAATTTTAAAGAACCCAAAACATTGCCCACCTTAAATAATTTTTTTCTAGACAGACTAATAGATATACTGCGCCGAATTGCATGTGACGTCTCCGTGATTAATGAAAAGTAAAATTCAATCAAATCAACGCATCAAAAGGCGAAGGATGCATTTATTAAAAACGCACTAATTTCTGGGCATGATTGTGACTGAAAGTGAGGATAAATCATGTTTGCAGGCTGGGGCTGGTTTTCGGGATCTACTCGTTATCTCATTTAAAAAACCCATTGAATTATGGGATTTCATCAATTAACCTAACTATTTCATCCACAAACTGTGAGTAATAAGTATCTGGTTAAGTTGGGTTTTACATTGTATCATCTAAAGTTATTTAGATTCAACAATGTTTGTGAGCAATAAGTATCTGGTTTTACATTGTAGCATTTAAAGTTATTTAAAATAAGTATCTGGTTATGTTGGGTTTTACATATTTAAAGTTATTTAAATTTAACAATATAAAATTTAGTGTACTTTTGATTTGTTTGGTAACCAAGTGTTTATTGATTCTCATTTCACCATTTCATTTATGAAAAAAACTCAATTGAACCATAATTTATTAAAAATATAACAATAAATCAAGTATGCCCTTTCAAATCCCCTTTTAATAATAACAAAATATCATAATAGGAATTTGTACCAAAAATATATGAAAGAGGAGACTATAAAAGTAGTGCAAGTAGTGCCATAATTGGCAAAAGGGAAGGCTCTAGGGTTCATATGGATTGTGAATGGATTTCTTTATACCATATTACAATGTATCCCTTCTCAATAGTGACCAAATATCATAACAAGAATTTGTACCAAAAAATATGAAAGGGGAGATCATAAAAGCAGTGCAAGTAGTGCCATAATTGGCAAAAGGGAAGGCGCTAGGGTCTATATGGATTGTGAATGGATTTCTTTATACCATGTTACAATGTAGTTGGAGAGGAAATAAAAGTAGTGACATAATTAGCAAAAGGGAAGGTTCTAGGTTTATATGGATTGTAAATGAATTTCTTCATGCTATATTAGAATGTAGTTAGAGAAAACATGTTTTAGATAATAGAAAAATCAAGAAAAAAAGTATTTTTATAGATTTTAATTCTACCTCTATAACCCTCATTCATAACGAGAATGACCTTATTGAAACAAACAAGTTTCAACCAATAGTTATATGTAACATAATATACAAAATAATTTCTAGAGTGGTGGAAAATAAGCTCAAAGGGGTTCATATGCTCAATTGTTGAGGAGTCCATATGGGATCATCATAGTTGAGGAGTCCATATGCTCAATGCAAATTCATAATTGAAGGAATGATTATCAAATTGGATATGTATAAAGTATATAATAGATTAAAATGGGTCATTCTCAAAAGTCTTTCATGTTCAATGAAGTAGTGATGAGCTTCATTTCTCCAACATGGAGGCATGCATATCATGGGTGTGTATGTGTTGGTAGTGTGGAGCATGTTTGTGGGATTTTCATTACCCCGTTATGATGTTGATTTCTATGAGTTGTAAAAGATTGCATGGAAACGCTAAATATTGATGGGGTGTATATAGAACAAGTGCATTGTTTCAAGGTGAAATGTATGGTTTCTTCTTTCATACTAACTATACACTTATCCCATCAAATATAGATGTTTGGAGTAATTTTATGGTGAATTGGCCATACATAACACACCTTGAGAGGATATCAAGGTCCTCCTATCCATCCTAGTAATGACTCATAGTGCATTGATATGCTTTTGATCTTTACACTTCCTTAAATACTCTAATGAAAATTTTATCAATATATCTATTATATGCATATACTACAAATCCTATGAGACTTTACTCTAATATGCAATGATTACTTATGAATTGTAACACCCTGTTTCCCCCAGTCTGTAAAAATAACTATATTGGCCAAGAACTATAGCAAACTCAAAGACGTGAATGTTTGATTTGACGGACCTTTTTATAAAAGGTCGATGAATGTAAATTATGTTATGAATATGTGTTGCATGGCTGTTGGGAGGGGGATGTGCTAAAAGAGACCACGATGGCTAATGAGAGGTGGTGGAAGGGACCTGGAATAGTTGCGTTAACTTCCATCAAGCCAGTACCGTACTGGTTTTACTTGCTCAAAGACCAAAGCAACTCTCTGACCCCGAAATGGATTTCTCGTCAGATTGGTAGGTGGGGAGGCTCCTCAAGAGTTAATGAGGGGATGGGGATGAACCTGTCTCTTATACACATGATGGGGATGAACCGCCCATCCGTAACAGCTCCCAAACCTGACCGTGGATAGGGAAATTCGCACCACATGCAATCTTACAGAGAAAAGGCAAGAGAGGAAGTGTGGTAAGAGGGGGAAGAGAGAACGCGCGTGACAGGGATCGTGGGGAAGAACTGGAGAAACTCTGGAAACACAAAGAGAGTTCTGAACAGAGGAGAAGGAAAGTAACCTTCGTCCTTGACTTCCGTTGAGCTAGAAGTAGAAAATTGAACCTCAAGCATCATGGTCTAGCTTGGGGGTGGCTAGTGGTAAATCCATTTGAAGTCACTGAGCCTACGGTTGGGTGGAAACGAGCACCCCTCTCAGTAGTCGCGTCACACATGGTGTTTTCTGATAAGTTTTATGTCTTGTATTTTTGAATTGAATGCATACTCATGTTTATACGCTCATAAATGGTTTCTGTATGGAAGTGTTTGCCTGTGTTTTGATTTGGAGACAAGGGATATATGCTTATACTTAGATGACCATAATCGGTCTACGTATAGAATGAGTATGTTCAGAATACAAGTCCATTCCCTTGAGAATTGTCCTATCTACTTGGCTCGCGCTATGCTCTGGTTTAATTTTCCAAAGGCACTTCTCTCGGGAAGTTTCCTCGCACTCCAAACTCGGAGTGAGTCCCTCAAAAGGACTGCCATGATAGTAAACCCACGAGTTTGCTTTACCCCTACCACCGAATTTATAGCTCGGCGAATTAGGAGGACTTTTACTCAGGTCACCAAGCCTAGGGATAATTTACTCAAGAACCCTCTGAAAGATCTGTCGGAGCTCTATTGCCCGTCGACCTTAACCTTTGCATAGGCAGGAGGGTGGACTTGGCAATGTCCTGAAAAGTCCGGGAGTATTCAGACCCGTTCATCAGCATTTCGGCGTTTCGACACTCGGGAAACCAAAGGGCAAGACCCTTCGTCGTCGCAAGTCACGAAGTCCCGGTATGTGAAACTCTGAATTAGCTTAGTGTGAATAGGTTTCGGCATTTCGGCATTTCGGCACCCGGGAAACCAAAGGGCAAGACCCTTCG
>CBVK0102036366.1:0-14432 GCA_900067695.1 Picea abies | reverse complement strand
AACTAACAATTTCTAAATTTTATATGAAAATTGACTTGGCTACAGAATCTTGGTAAAAGAAATCCAATTTCAAATGATTTGATTTTCAAAAATAACATGGTTATAATAAAAACATTGTCTTACCATTCAACTACTAACTAAACAAAGATCATGAAATATCGGAATTTATTATGGCCTTCACACTGTCAGCATTCTTTATCACAATGTTGTCAGTCTTTTTGAGACGCTTGGCTTGTCTCTATTCATTTGCCTTGAGGTCACGGTTTTTGGTTATTAGCAATTCATTGTGGTTTGTGAGAGCTTTAATCCTTTCTTATAGAATGGGAATGTCCTTATAGTACTGCTCAATCTAATGCAAGAAGACTTCGCAATGCACAGAAGGAGTAACCTGTCGGTGGAGCATATAGTTGGATGTAAGAAGAAGACTTCGCAATGCACAAAAGGAGTAACCTGTCGGTGGAGCGTATAGTTGGATGTAAGAGCATCCACACTACCTATTGTCGGCCCTTGACCGAGATTTATACCAGTAAACCCTTTTCTATTCTTGATACATGGTGGGAGATTGTTAACATAATTGAATGGTTGATTAGGATCCAGTTTGGGACAATTTGGATTTTCCTCTACAAGAAACTTTTCAATCTCGGAGTTTGAATCCTCATGGATCTCGATCGAATCAATCGATCTCACATGAGGCTTGGATCAATTATGAAGACTTCTCGAAATGAGTCATCCAACCCTCTTATTATGAAACCCTAACATTACTTGCTTCCTTTTTTATTATTTGCGAGGGGGTTTANGAAACCCTAACATTACTTGCTTCCTTTTTTATTATTTGCGAGGGGGTTTACTGTCGGATTTTACGGTAGGGTTAGGGCTGACAATAAATTCATGCACAAGGGTTCCTATTGACTCAGATCCAACATTATGTTGCTCAAGTAAAAATTGATTGGGTACTGCCTCATGACGAGGGTTTTTCTTCAAAGGGTCTAGCTTGTCATTTGAGAAAATACAATGTTCTTCTATCGGGTGTTTATTCAATATAGGGGTTTCTGTAAGAATGTCTGTAACAAAACCGTTTTGAGCTAAAAACCCATCCCAATCATCACCTAAGGTTTTCAAACGATGAATCAACAGTATTTTTACTAAACCATGGTGAAAGAGGCTAGAGTCAAGACTCTGCTTTTTGTATCTTTTTGACATTTTATATAGACTCCTTATCAAATAAAACGACACATTCAAACTGAAGACTATAAAGTGCATAAGCAATCGTAGGTGGTAAAGGAAAACCAGGCCATAATGGCCCTCACAGGTAATAAATTGTTTTAGAACTGATAACAGACCATGCCACCTAACCTTAAGCAGGGAGACCGAAATAGCTTTATCACAACAGTCAATCTTTTTGAAATTCATAAAAAGACTCCAGGGCACTTCGTCAATTTTCGAATTCTTGAACCATTTTTTACCAATGAGAGGGAACCCCGTTGCTTCACTCAAAAAATCTTCGATGACCTCCAACTGAACATCACCAAACTTTTCTCTATATCCATCAAACGTTAGGGTGAATTCTTTGGCCATGTGTAGGTTATACCCCTTAAAATTCTCAATAAACATATCCCAACCCTGGCTCTTCAGATCCTCACTCGCATCATCATGCAGAACCAATGTTTGAGAGCCATTCGGATCTATTCGGACGACATGGGCCATTAAGGATTCAAACAGACTATAACAAGGGCGACTTGAACTAACTATGAGTTTAGATGGTAGTGGTAAGAGGGACAAGTCTGAGTGGATACCATGAAAACAAAATAAGTGAAAAACCTGTGGGATCATAGCATACACATGAAGGTCTTGGTTATGGGGTTTGAACACTCCTGGTAATGAACACTCTAAGTACATCACACTACACAAACCCTTAACTCGAAATGAGAGTCCTGTCAATTCATCCTACCAGCCAAAACAAAGTACAGGATACAATTTTGGTGCATTTAATCCCCACATCACATAATGGGCGTAATCAATTTGCAAATGTTAGGAATGGATACGTTTTTACAATTTAAATGCGAATCGATTTTTGGTATAATAGTTGATTTACAAAGGATCTGAATAGATAAGCTTACAGTCCAAAAGCAAATCAACATAAGTATTATATCGATATTTGATAAGCTCAAAAAAGAAAAAGCATTCAAGTAAGAGACATGAGGTAGATGTAAGCACATTGAACCTTTTGGAAACTAAGCTTTGGATAGGGTTATAATGCAAAATTAATTTTTAATGCTTGATTCATGCTTACAGTCATGAATCAAGCATGAAAACACAAGATAAAAATAAAACAAGAACAATCAAACATTTTTTTTTAACCCAATAATCACCCTCAAATAGTGATATTTACAGGATGAGGTGAAGGAAGCTACATGGGGTGTCATTTGTCATTCAAAATAAAAAAAACATGTAGGGCTTCCAACAAACCGGAGTCTTGGAAATTTGTTAAGGAGTTTGAGTGGGAGAGGCCATGACAATGGGATTTGATCTTGGCACAGGTTGTATTTTCTTATAACAATTTCATTAATAGAACCATGGGAAAGAGTCCATTTTAGATTGTTTATGGTAGGTCACCAAAATGAGTTGTTGATTTGGTTAAGTTGTCGAATCTGGAGGACAGAAGGAGTGTTGATGCAAGTGTGATTGCAGAGAGCATACAAGAAATGCATGTGTAGGTTAAGAGGAAGCTACAACCTAAAAATATCAAATATAAACAAGGAGCATATTTGCAAAAAAGGACAAAAGGTTTTTGAAGGAGAGCTGGTAATGACACATTTAAGGAAATAAATATTTCCTAGAGGTACGTATAGTAAACTAAATTACGAGAAAATTGCACCATGTCGAATTTTGAGAAAGATTTATGATAATGCATATAAGCTAGAATTACCAAAAGATTTTGACATTTCTCCAATATTCAATGTGGCTAACTTGTACGAGTTTCATGAGGGAACAAAGCACGAGGAAGAAGGGAGCCTGGTTGAACGGAAGAAACAACTACCTGTTAAACTAGCTAAAGAATTAGAACAAATCTTGGCAAAGAGGGTTAGCAAGAAGACCTGAAATAAACAATATTACAAGTATCTAGTTAAGTGGAGAAACATGGGCTCTGAAGATGCATCATGGGTTTATGAAAAAGAGCTGACATGACTACAAGGATATTCATCCTTTGTAGAATCTACAATAACCTCCACATGAGCTGCAACTCATGTTTTTCTTACCAAGGATATCTTATGCAAGAGCATCTTTAGCCTAAAGCAATCTGCATCAACCAAAAACATTTCAGTTTCGAGTTAGAAATTGTAGGGTGAAATAAGTGTTGAAACTCATATTGTTGCAACACATCAAATGTTGCAATCCCAGTTGTTGCAACACTATAAGGAAGTTGTTGCAATGTTGTGTGCAATCCGATTTATTGCAACACCATGCAAAATCCCAGTTATTGCAACACTGAGCCGCAATCCTAGTTGTTGCAACACTGTGAAGTGTTACAACCATAGGGGTACACATACTCCACATGTCGGAGTATTTTGTGGAATATGGTGGACAAATTTAAGAGGAAGGAGGTTGAAAGGAAACAGGGGGAAAGTTTGATTGTTGGAATCTACTAGAGTTAAAATCATCTTGGGAAAAGAAAGAAATGGTTGGAAAACGGTTCAGAATTGGGATCGTTGTAATTTCCCAACATCCAACATGTTTTTGGGGAAGAAAACAAGAAATTGTTCGGGGGGGACGAAGGGGAAGAGGAGGAGGAGATAAATGGACAATTTTTGGAGGAATAACATGGAATAGAGAGCACACATCCTGTCATTAATTTTGAAGTAAAACTGTGCCAGATGGGATGAAGTGTAATGAGATTATAGAAGACCAATCTTTTTGTCTTGTTAATAAATAAATTTTCAATTCCTATAATTAGTGGTGTCTCTTGTTTCCATTTTCCTGTAAATCTCCCCAGATAGTAGTTCTATTTTTTCACTGCAATTATTTATTGCATGAGATTATTTTATTTGAATTCTTTAATTATTTAATATTTAGAAATAATAGTTTAATTTCCTTTTTTTTTATCTTGATTATATTTTTATATGGATTTTATGATATTATTTTATTTTATTTCATTAATTATTTAATTTTTAGTTTATTTGATTTTAATTTTTCCCTATTTTAGATGGATTGCATGATATTCTTTTATTTGATTTCATTAATTATTTAATTTTTAGTTTATTTGATTTTTAATTTTTCAACCATTTTTCTTCAAAATTGGGATATGAATTGTTAGAATTGAATATTTCAATTGTTGATATTGCATAATTCAAGTGGAATATGAGTTCTTAGTAACACAAAATTGCAATTCCAATGATTATTCTATAGCTTATTCTAGTAAGGTTGCCAAACAAATTCCATGGAGTGAGGGCTCACTCACTACTCTTCTTTTGACAATGTACTACTAAAAAACGGTGATAATTTTTAAAATTACCAAACAAAATTATTGTTAGTTTTTTTTTTTTAACTTTCCCAGCAAAATTGTTCTATGTTGATTAATTAATTGCCAAACAAAACTATTATAAACATTTTTTTTAAATAAACTACACAATTTTATTTTCTCTATTATTATAGGTAATCCTTCAATATAGTGCAATATTGAATATAGGCTTAGGCTTAGTTGATGTTATATGTATTTTAAAATTATTTTAATTAAAAAACAAATCACACATAATATATATGATACTTAATATGTTTGCAGTTTTAAAACTCTAACTTGAAATATTCTTGGATATATTTGAAGTTATAAAAAAAATTTAAACATTTAATTTTAAATATTTTTAGAACTGTTTTGAAGTTAAAAAAACATTTAAATATCTAATTTGAAATATTTTTAGATTAATTTTGAATTTAAAAATATATATATATATTTGAATTTGATTTATGTTTGAAGATATGCTTAATTTCTATTAATTAAATTTGAATTTTTAGAAATATTTAAATTTAATTTTTGTTTGAATATATGAAGTTATAACAAAATTTACTAAATCTTCTTATGATGAATTTAATAGTGAATTTTATCATAATATTTTTTGCATTGAAAATTTCATTGTCACTGAATTCAAAAACAAACATGAACGTGGTGGCTATGCATACAAGAGTAAATAGAAGCAGCATTTCCTTCTTTAACAAACTTTTAAGTTATAACAAAATTTGCTTAATTTCTTTGAATTAAATTTGAAATTATATAATATTTGAATTTATTTTTTGTTTGAATATATGAAATTATAACAAAACTTACTAAATCCTCTTAGGCCAAATTCAATAGTAAATTTTATTATATTTCTTTTTGCATTGAAAATTTCTTAAAAAAACAAACATGAACTAGGTGGCTTGGCATATAAAGAAAAATAGAAGCAATGTTTTCTTCTTTGTAATCTTGTGTTCGAATATATGAAGTTATAACAAAATTTGTTTAATTTCTTTTAATTAAATTTGGAGTTATAGAAATATTTGAATTTAATTTTGGTTTGAATATATGAAATTTTAAAATATTATACTAAATCCTCTTAAGCAAAATTCAATAGTGAATTTTATCATATTATTTTTTGCATTGAAAATTTATTATAAATTTTTTTACTAAATCCTCTTAAGCTAAATTCAATTGTGAATTTTATCATATTATTTTTTGCATTGAAAATTTCATTGTTATTGAATTAAAAAACAAACATGAACTAGGTGACTTTGCATAAAAGGCAAAAATGAAGAAACATTTTTTTCTTTAAGGGAAGATGTTCTCCACTAAGTGACATAGAAGCCAATTTGTTTTATTTTAATTGTAAGAAGCCTTTTGACAGGCGATAATCTTATTCCTTAAGAATTCTCTTTAGATGTGGCAACATTATTTATTCCAAGTTCTCACCTATGCACTTATTAATTTCTGAAAAACATTCTTGACATACAAGATGTTCTCCACTAAGTGACATAGAAGCCAATTTGTTTTATTTTTATGGAATCGTTCTCCACTAAGTGACATAGAAGCCAATTTGATTTATTTTTATGGTAAGAAACCTTTTGACAAGTGATAATCTCATTCCTTAACAATATTCTTTAGAGAGAGAAACATTATTTATTCGAAGTTCTCACTTATGTACTCATTAATTTCTTAAAAAAGATATTAACATACAAGATGTTATCCACTAAATGACATAGAAGCCAATTTGGTTTATTTTTATGGTAATGATCCTTTTGACGGGTGATACTTTCATTCCTCAACAATACTCTTTAGAGGGAGAAACATTATTTATTCCAAGTTCTCACCTATGTACTTATTAATTTCTAAAGAAAATTCTTAACCATGTATCTATCATACTCTAAGTGTTTTGGTGTTCTTAAGAGTTTTTCTTTTTTATTTTACAAGTTTCTAATTAATTGTTGAATCATTATTTAAGTAGGATGAAAAAATATAACTCAAACTACAATATTTTGATCCTTTATTAAAATAAGAACATCCCCAAATTACTTCAGCATTTTCATATGCTAGTACAATTTGTAATCTTGAATAAGTTGACTAGTATTACTTTAATTGGTGAAAGGAGATGTAAATAGATTGTTTTCAGTGTAAATAGATTGTTTACAGTACAAGCCTGTCAAGAGCTAACTTCTGATCTTAAAAAATATGTTCTTTTACAACATCCTTTTATTATCAATTAATCTTTTTCCTTTAAAAGCCAATGATATGCTTACATTACAGTATGTATTTACATTGCCAGTCTTTTATGTGGAAGTTGTATTATATTAATCAGAAATAAACAGGGTATAAAATTGCCTTTTGGCCAGCAAAAAGTGCATCAAAACAAACTGATGATGTTTAACCAGTCTCTAAACACCAAATTTTTTTCTTCTCTCTTTGACACAAGTCATTTCAATGCTTATGGCTTAAGTTAGCAGTGCCAAATTAGAAATTACCATTATGTAAGTTGTTATTTGTGTAAATCCCACAAATTCCATCTACACAAACAACTATTAGAGTCTAGTACTTGGTAATATTCTAATAAATATGATAGCAATATCCTGGAACACTTTAAATTCCCTACAAAGAGCAACATATCTATGAAGAATTACATGTCAAACGGAATGCTTTAAGCCTTCCTCAACTAGTTCAAGACAATGATTCAAAGATGTCACCATTGGGGTTAGCAAAGATGTTGTCAAAGTTCCAAACTCACTATTATCATTTACATTTTTTGCTAGAATTCCCGACACCAGTACTCGCAGAGGAAGAAGCCATTCTAAGTGCACCTTTTTTAGGCATGAATTTGACAACACTCCAGTATAATTTATTTTATCTGCAATCAAAATACAAATGCAAGTACCCAAGTATCTCAACCTTCACTCCAATGGGATGCACAGTACAAAGTATACAAAACATTCCTTTTTATTATCATTACTGCCTTCTATCTTTAAAATAAATTTACCACTTAAAGTGATAACATTGTTTTCATTCTCATTTCTTACATAAATCTATGCCCATTCAAATATAACCTACAAAGATATCTTCTTTTTTCCAACAATAAACAGTCAAAATGCATTTCTTCCCACATCACAAAGTATGTAAATGCAAATGCTAAAGCCTAAAAGGTAGACAACCAAAATTACAAAATTAGTATGACAAATTCAGAAGATAAACACAACCATCAGAAATCTTGTTCCAGATGTAAATAAAAAATAGAAAATAAAAAAGGAACAACTTGGTTGAATTATGATCTCAGAGTACCAAAATAATTGTATTTAGGTTTCAAACAATAGTGATCAATGATAACCTTCGAAGAGAATTTGCTCCAATTCAAAAATATAATTAAATGCAAACACAACAAATAAAAAAGGAACATCCTACCTGATTTCTGATTTCAAAGTACCAAAATAAATATCTAGGTTTCGAACTACGGTCGACACAGAAGAAAGAAGGAAAATCTCTAGGTTTCAAGCAACAATGATCAATGGTAACCTTAAAAGTGCATTTGCTCCAATTCAAAAATATAGTTAAATGCAAACACAGAAAACACCAATCAAAGAGTTGCAAGATAACTATGTGAAATCAGTTAGGTTGTCCACACAAGTTTCTTTTGGAAATAATACTTATAATTCACATAAATATAGTTACATCAGAAAAGTAAAAAACAAAGGGCAAAAAAATATATACAATAGTACTTATATCCTCTTCATCGATGCTACTAAAGCAGAAAAAGTCCATATATGCATCAGGCCCTAGCAGCTTGGCATCTTGATAAGAAAGAAAAGTTTATCCAACAGTTGCATGTGTACCTCATCCCTCCACATATGACAGAAAGCTAACATCTGACCTTCTTCTAAAAAACACATTTACATCTAGGTTTCCAGGACAAGCATTGTAGAAATCCTTGTACAGTGTCAAATGCCACTGAAAGAAGAGTGAACAAAAGACCTGGAATCACCAAAAAGAACTGCACGCTAGTGAACTCTCCCATGAAGAAGAGTCAAATGTTGCCTCTGCACATGATCCCAACAACTCCAGGCAAACTAGGAATCCTACAACATATGCTTCACTATTTTGAAACAATTGCAAATAGAGCAGAGACCATCAGAGAAACCACTTTTTTCCAACCAAGCCTTGGATGGAAGGCCTTTGATAGATAACCAACCACACAAACCCACATAGCTTATGTGACACCCACACCAATCAGACAATGTGCAACCTTCAAATCCACCAACCTTGAGCATCAAAAGACACCCAACAGGCATTGAGTACAGAACCAACCTCGTAGCGTTGATGGAAGATGGAGTACAACTACCAAATCATACTGAATAAGTGGATGCCCAAAACTCTGATCCCAATCATGTCATCTTAGTACCAACATATCGATATTCATCTTGAACGCGTCCTCTTGCAGAATGAGCCCAACAATCTATTAGCTTTTGGAGTTACTCCAAAAGTATTTTCACTTTGCTAGGACAACACTAGGTTTCCTAGCCCCTTGGCAATGCTTCATGGGCATATGGATGGTTCAGTTTGGGTGGATGCTTGGACTTGGTTAGAGAGATAACATAGAGGTTGTTGCCTTGATCAGCATGATGACGAACCCATTTTGTGCACACAATGGGTGAGTCGGTTGCATGATTAGGGAAGGTACCTACATAGGAGTGTTAGGCACTTGGAGGATGGAAATTAGCCCTAGGAGCTTGGGACCATAAGATATACACCATGGAGGTTGAACATGACTTGAGGATGTTTGAGTTGAGTAGCATTGGAGTTTAGTGACCACATTAGCACACATGAAAATAGCATTGGGCACATGAAAGGACATGGGGCACATTGTTAGAGGAGGAGCACCTTGGATGAGAACACTTGGATAGTGGAGTGTCGTGGAAGAGGGAGTGTTGAACTAACAATTTGTTGGAGAGCATACCATCTTGGAGGAGGGGTGTTGAACCCAAGGAGGATCATGCTTGGAGGGTGCTTCACTTTGGGGGATCATGCTTGGAGAGCTTGTGTGGTACAAGCTCTCCAAGCATGATTTTTATTTACTTTATTATATTTTTATATGGATTTTATGATGTTATTTTATTTGATGTCATTAATTATTTAATTTTTAGTTTATTTGATTTTTATAGATGGATTGCACCAGATTCTTTTATTTGATTTCATTAATTATTTAATATTTAGAAATAATAGTTTAATTGCCTTTTTTTTATCTTAGTTATATTTTTATATGGATTTTATGAAATTAGTTTATTTGATTTTATTAATTATTTAATATATAGAAATAATAATTTAATCGCCTATTATATTTTTATATGGATTTTATGATACTTTTTTATTTGATTTCATTAATTATTTAATTTTTAGTTTATTTGATTTTTATTTTTTCCTAGGTAATATTTTAGATGGATGATGGATTCTTTTTTATTGAGCATAAGATATGAATTGCTAGAATTGCATATTTCAATTCTTGAGATTGCATAATTCAAGTGGAATGATGGATTCTCTCGTATTGAGCATAAGATATGAATTGCTAGAATTGCATATTTCAATTCTTGAGATTGCATAATTCAAGTGGAATAGGCATTCTCGAGAGCATTGAATCCATATGGATTTTATGATATAATTTTATTTGATTTCATTAATTATTTAATTTTTAGTTTATTTGATTTTTATTTTTTCTTGGTAATATTTTAGATGGATTATTTCCTATTGAGCATAAGATATGAATTGCTAGAATTGCATATTTGAATTATTGAGATTGCATAATTCCAGTGGAAAAAATTACTGAAGACTATTACTGAAAAATTACTGAAAAAATTACTCTCCGCTTGACAATGTGCTATTCAAGGATTTAGTGATTTTTTTTTTAACCCAAGGATGATAGAGGTTTATGTTAATTTCTTTTGTTGACGATCGTCTTTTCACCTAATCATTGAACAAAACTAGTGAAGTTGTCAAACAAAACAATTATCGCTGATAATTTTTAAAATTACCAAACAAAATTATTGTTAGTTTTTTTTTTAACTTTCCCAACAAAACTTTAATTTACCAAACAAAACTATTATAAACATTTTTTTAAATAAATTGCTCAATTTGTTTTCTCTATTATTATAGGTAATCCCTCAATATAGGGCAATATTGAGTGTATAGGGTTAGGCTTAGTTGATGTTATATGTATTTTAAAATTATTTTAATTAAAAAACAAATCACACATAACATATATGATACTTAACATGTTTGCAATTTTAAAACATCTTGAAATATTTTTAGATATATTTGAAGTTATAAAAAAAAAATTAACATTTAATTTGAAACTGTTTTGAAGTTAAAAAAACATTTAAATATCTAATTTGAAAAAAAAAAAGATTTATTTTGAAATTAAAAAAAAAAAAACAATTGAATTTGGTTTTTGTTTGAAGATATGAAGTTATAACAAAATTTGCTTTATTTCTATTAATTAAATTTGAAGTTTTAGAAATATTTAAATTTAATTTTTGTTTGAACATATGAAGTTATAACAAAATTTACTAAATCCTCTTAAGATTAATTCAATAGTGAATTTTATCATAATATTTTTTGCATTGAAAATTTCATTGTCACTTAATTAAAAAAAAAACATGAACTTGGTGGCTATGCATACAAGGGTAAATAGAAGCAACATTTCCTTCTTTAACAAACTTTGAAGTTATAACAAAATTTGCTTAATTTCTTTGAATTAAATTTGAAGTTATATAATATTTGAATTTATTTTTTGTTTGAATATGTGAAGTTATAACAAAACTTACTAAATCTTCTTAGGCCAAATTCAATAGTAAATTTTATCATATTTCTTTTTCATTGAAAATTTCATTGTCAATGAATTAAAAAACAAACATGATCTAGGTGGCTTGGCATATAAAGAAAAATAGAAGCAACATTTTCTTCGAAGCGTGTAGTCTTTTGTTCCAAGATATGAAGTTATAACAAAATTTGTTTAATTTCTTTTAATTAAATTTGGAGTTATAGAAATATTTGAATTTAATTTTGATTGAAAAATAGAAGCAACATTTTATTTTGTTCGAAGATATGAAGTTATAACAAAATTTGTTTAATTTATTTAATTTTGGTTGAAAATAGAAGCAGCATTTTCTTCTTTAAAAGAAGTGTAGTATTTGTCGGAAGATATGAAGTTATAACAAAATTTGTTTAATTTCTTTTAATTAAGTTTGGAGTTACAGAAATATTTAAATTTAATTTTGGTTTGAATATATGAAATTTTAATTTTTTTTACTAAATCCACTTAAGCTAAATTCAATAGTGAATTTTATCATATTATTTTTTGCATTGAAAATTTATTATAATTTTTTTTTAGTAAATCCTCTTCAGCAAAGTTCAATTGTGAATTTTATCATATTATTTTTTGCATTGAAAATTTCATTGTCATTGAATTAAAAAACAAACATGAACTAGGTGACTTTGTATATAAGGAAAAAATGAAGCAACATTTTCTTCTTTAAGGAAAGATGTTCTCCACTAAGTGACATAGAAGCCAATTTGCTTTATTTTAATCATAAGAAGCCTTTGATAATCTTATTCCTTAAGAATACTCTTTAGATGTGGAAACATTATTTATTTCAAGTTCTCGCTTATGCACTTATTAATTTCTGAAAAACAATTCTTGACATACAAGATGTTCTCCACTAAGTGACATAGAAGTCAATTTGCTTTATTTTTATGGAATCACACATATAAGATGTTCCCCACTAAGTGACATAGAAGCCAATTTGATTTATTTTTATGGTAAGAAACCTTTTGACAAGTGATCATCTCATTCCTTAACAATATTCTTTAGAGGGATAAACATTATTTATTCCAAATTCTCACTTATGTACTTATTAATTTCTTAAAAAAAATCTTAACATACAAGATGTTATCCTCTAAGTGACATAGAAGCCAATGTTCAACAATGGCAGAACCTGCTACTGTACTGGAGAAGTAGGAAGTTGGAGATTATGCATGCTCGGCTTATTAGTCTGCTAGTATGGTAGACAAGTTTTTGTAGAATTTACTCTAGGGTTTTTTTAGTTAGTCTAGCGGGGTTTTTCTTTTAAGAGATGGAAGGAGCTCACTCATTTTACCATGGGAATGGTACCTATCCCCAGGTGCAGTCTTAAAGGCTAATTGATTGAGCGAATTGGCGAGGCTCTTATTTATTGTGTTGGTTTTATTTCGTATTTCGTATTTATTACTAAAGTTTATTTATTACAGGTTCTCACCAATTGAGCTCGAGGCTTGGCCTCTTTTTTTCGCACCAGGAAACTAAACCTCCTGTCTCACAGTTGGTGTCCTTGAGTGGAGGACACATGGAGCTTCCAACCTTAAATAACATAGATATCCAAGTCTCAGATTTAATGAACGTAGAGGATGAGCTGGGGTGGCAGCATGAAGGATTGTTCACAAAGATTGATGCACTTAGTGGGGCCAGGGGCTTCGACTTCTTCTCTAACAACTGATCTGGGTACTTCAGGTAGCCAACTTCCCGCTTTCTTTAGTCATTTTACCAATTCATCGTCGGTTCCTAATCCACCACTGCCAGTGGAAGATAGAGCTATTGGTCCTTCTACCAGCCCGAGTTTTAGGAGGGATTATTCATTGCAGAAGGGAAAAAATGCTCCCAAAGCTCCCTTTTCGACAGGTATCCAAAATAAAGCTTGGAAGGCGAACAAAAAGGTTCACAAGATGGTCTTGGGGTCTGATGTGGGCCTGGAAGAGGTCGTTAGGTTAGCACTTTGTGGGGTGATCGACTTGTTAGCCTATCCATATCTTAGCAAGGAAAATTTGGAAAACCAGTGGACACCGTTTCTAGGTTACAGTCCAGAAATACTCCATTTGACGAAAGGGTGGTTGGGTTTTGTCTGTAAAATGCCAGAGGATGCTTCTAGACTTTTAGAATCATCTTGGGTGAACGGGGGGTTGCAGTTTAATGCTCAAGCGCTGGAGGGTGGCATTTGACCAAGTGACTGAACATTTTCAGTTCCGTCACCTTTGGGTACTAATGCCTGGACTACTGATTCATTTGTGGAATGTAGGTGCTCTGCAAGCCATAGGGGAATCCTTGGGGAAGTTCATTGCGGTGGATCTGACAGCCTTGACAAATTCGTCAAGGAAAACGGCAAGAGTCCTCGTCGAACTGGATATCCATGGTGGTTTGTCTGAGGTATTGGACATTGAATGGTGACGCCGACACTATAGGCATATGGGGAAGTTCATTGCGGTGGATCTGACAGCCTTGACAAATTCGTCAAGGAAAACGGCAAGAGTCCTCGTCGAACTGGATATCCATGGTGGTTTGTCTGAGGTATTGGACATTGAATGGTGACGCCGACACTATAGGCATAAGTTGGATTTCCTTGGTATTTCCTTTCGTTGTAGCTTATGTCGAGGTACTGGTCATCTTCGATGAGAATGCACGGGTTTACTCTCAGAAGGGGAGTCCAAGGACACATAGTTACAAAGAGAGCCACCGGAGTACGTAACAGAGGTGGATTCATATGGCAGCGAGGCAATGCAGTTTGACTTGGGTCCAAAACACAGGAGGAGGTCCAGGACTCACTAACGGGTAAGTTAAAACGTCATTGCCCTGGTTTTTTTCCTCTTTCTTTTTGGGAAAAAGAGGCCTTAGATAAATCCACTTGGCTCATGTCCTCAACTTCCGGTAACCCCGAACTGGTAACCGATGACTTGCAAAAAGGATGTGTTCCTCTGGTGGTTTCCGAGAGTCCTCCTAGATCCATCCCTATTTCGAGTTTGGGAACTGAGGCTTTAAATTGTTCACCCGCAAAATTTCCTTCCTCCCAACACCCCTCAGTTTTGGAGCCACAACTTTCGACCCAAGTCAATCCTTGTCCTGCCTTCT
>CBVK0102036357.1:0-25721 GCA_900067695.1 Picea abies | reverse complement strand
GAAGTTATGAAATTAAATCTTATTCATTGATTTGGGATGACGACAAAGAATATGCCAGCATCTTTCATTACTGGCCATAAGATTAAAATTTATGATTAAAAGGTTGATTAGTCCATCAGTTCCCATAGGGGGGACGCCTATCGGCATAAAAATACATTAAATCTTTTAAACATGAATATTGTAGAAATTAATATGGTAGTTTAAATGTTTTCAAATTTGTTTAAAATTTGATTTTAAATGATTGGATTTATATATTTGAATGATTATATTTGTATAATATGAATTATATTGGTATAATTTTAATTTTCAACATATTAAATTTATTTATATATTTAAAAATTAAAAATATAATTTAAATAAATAAATAAAAAAATTTACCCAAATTTATATTCGAGCATTACTAAAAAAAATACCAAAAATTTAAACAACTTCAAAATTAATATTAATCTGATGTAGTTATGAATGTTATGTTGAATAAAAACAATCTAAACTCAACATATTAACGTCATGGAAAATGTTTGGTAAGAATCCAATGGATTATGGCTTATTCGCCAAAACTTTAAGTTCAACGCCCAACCTCTTCATTAAGAGCTTTCATTGTTGCTTGTTTTAAAGATGTTGTGCATAAGAAATAATAAGGACAAATGATTAGCATAAAATGCACTTATTATTACAGAATGGAAGAAAACAGTGTTGACTCTACCAAAGATATGGATTGAATCCTCAGGTAATTGTTTTCCAGGGGCATCGTCACTGTGTAATCAAGGAAAGAGACGTTTCAAATATGTGACTTGGGTATTGTTTAAGGGCTTCTTGAGTGCGGTACACGCCCACTATGCGTGTGTCTACGGCTTTCTGGAGCTCATCACCTAAATTGACCGATTTTAACTTTTTTCTAACCACTTCAATTTCACCATCTCTAACAACTTCAACTTCACCATCTCTAACAACTTTAACAACTTGAACATAGACTAATCACCAACCTGAACTGAGTTCAACTGGTAATATAAATACTTAATCTCAGTACTTTTGCGATCCATGCCTATCTTGTCCCTTCCCCTTCTATTAGTACACATTCCTGATTCTTTTTGGCTTATGTGGAGTTTCAAGTCAAAATCGAAACAGTGCAGCTTGCTAGGTGTTCCACTGAATCTATATTGAATGGAAGCGTTTAATCAACATAAGTCTTCACATTTATTTGTTCTAACGGTCTTATGCTGCCTGATGTTGTTGACAGCTATGGCCTCTGCGAAGCTACACATTCACACATTCGTTGTATGTCTTCTTACCTTCAATACTCTCCATTCTCCATTTAAAATGTATGTTAATTTTCTCTATAAAAGGGTATTATATTGAGGGGATGTCCCAATCTTTGGAATTTTATATCCTAGCATCCATCCATTTGGTGTCGGAATTTATCAAGGAGATAGATGGATTTTTTTTCCAGCTGTTTCTTCTAAAAGTTGCAAACTTAAACATGATAATCCCTTAACCTCCGTTATGAAGTGTACTTTGTGTTATATATATAGATGAAGCATCTAAGGCTGCTTTTAATCAACTTTATACATTTAGGTATAGAATACTACAAAAGATGTGTCTATGTTGTCTCAATACAATAAGCATCAACGTGCAAATCCTTTTAGATTAATAGTTTCTGCTATTCTGAGCGCTCAATGCACTCCATATTTCTGTCAATAATATGGATATATATCATAAATTATGAGATAACAATTTCACTTATTTCTCGAGAAGCGCATTGTAATTGCCTCCTTTCATTGAATATGTATGAGTACTATGCACGCATGTCAACTCGTCACTTGTTAAACTAATGGTTTGTGGCTGGTTAATCGTAAATTCAGCTTCAATTCAGCTAGCCATGTCCCGACGCCATGGAGAGACGAAACCCATAATGCCCAGAACCGTAATGCCCAAAACCGTAAACCGTAATACCAAAAACCATAAGTCGTAAACATAAATCGGTGATTGGTGAAACCTAAATCAGAAATTTGAATCGTTAATGCCCATAAACGTAAATCGTAATGCCAAAAACCATAAATCGTAAACCTAAATCGGTGATCGGTAAACGTAAATTGCTCATTGCAAAAAACTGTAAATAATAAACCTAAAACAGAAAACTGTAAATAATAAATCTAAATCAGAAATTTAAACGTGGCAATTACATATCCTTACGGTAATTTTTTAATGAGCTTTGGGAGAGCTGGTGGGCGCACTCACAGTAAGAGCTGAGGGAGGTGGGCGTCTTCTACTGCCATCTTCCTGCTCTGCAATCGCTTCCTGAGTAGTGTTATTATCTGCAATCGCTTCCTGAGTAGTGTTATTAGGGTTTCTGTAAAGTGCTGTCAAGAATGAAGCGCAACTCACAATGAATTTCACCCACATCGCGCTCACACCCAAAACCCCCCAAGGCCGTTTTCTTGAGAAGCCGAGACCATGGAATGACCATGCTATGGTTCTTCTCATCCAACACGGAAATCGAAATACTCTCAAACTCGCCAATAATATCATTCCCTTCATCCTTTCTCAATTCCCCACCTGTTTCGTCATTATATTCCAAGACTGTTATAATCAAATCAGTTGTTAATCATATAACGTGTCAATCTGGTGGCTACTATGTAAATTTTTAATCATATTAAGTAAATGTGAAAAAGTAAAGAAGGAAAACGTAAGCATTTATAAATGCAAGGAAGTTATGAAATTAAATCTTATTCATTGATTTAGGACGACGACGAAGAATATACCAGCATCTTTCATTACCGGCCATAAGATTAAAATTTATGATTAAAAGATTGATTAGTCCCATAGGGGGGACGCCTATCGGCGTAAATATTATTCACCTTACATTCTTATATAGCGTGCACAAAAGATAACCTAAAGAGTGAATCGAATCAAGCTATTTTGCGAACCAGAAAAGCAACAGCTACGTCAAGCGTATTGCCATATTTCGCAGTGGCTTTGTTTGCAAGCCTCGTGAAAATTTCATCCAACAAATGCTCATCCCACCCGAAGTGAGTTCCCACAATATTCCCAAGCATGGATCTGTAAAAGTTACGTACGATTTTCGCAGTCATCTCCTCTTCCCCTTCTCTAATTTTCATAAATGGAATCGAAGGAAACCCACTTAGAAGCCTTATGCTCTCTATTTCGAACGACCGCTCCGTCTCCACGATGCTCTGCAACTCCTCCACACTTGGACAGTACACAGGAAGGTTAAAGGACTCCAGTTTCTCCTTCTCAATCAAACCCTGCCAGTAGAAATCGATCACATATTGAATAATATTGAAAAGTAATTCTGAGATATTATATTGACTTATCTATTTTACCTCCTTCACTAGCTCCTCAAATGCTGCTCCCAAATGACAAGCGAAAGCTCCTACCCCGCCTCGTTCCTTTCTGTCGCCAGAACTACGACCCAAGAGCGCTATGAACATGCATCCTCCGGGAACAATCTCCTCTGCTCGGACTTCTAAAAATGATGCGATGTCTTGCCTGAATTGGTTGAGGTAGGCATCGGCCACTGCATCGCTGGATATGTACACATGCCCGCTGTTCCAAGCAACAGAATTTCTTTCCTCAACGCTAGCAGGAACCTGAAATTGAAAGCAGTTAATATGTCATGCTAATCACATGACTAGAGTTTGTCAGATTAAGTGGGTCATGTCTATCTCACTCACTCGCGAGAGCCAGTGCAAGCTGTTAGAGGAGCGGCAGAAATGAAGGGTTTGCCGTGGGAAGAAAGGCGTCCGTAATGCGATCCTGACACTGCTGATGCGAAGTAAGATCTAGTCCCCGGAGGCTTATCTTCATCGAGCACTCCTGCTGTTATTCGATCTTCGCCTACGAGTGGAAGCAACGTCCGAAACAATGTTTTAAAATCATTTGATGGGAGATCAGCGAAGTAAACCTGGAACTCTGGCACGCCCATGGAATGGTGAATGGAAGTTAATTTCACAGCTCTGACGATGGTGTCCGCTGCGAGAAGAGTATTCATCCCCGTTGCACACCCTAAATCTGCTATACGAAACACGTTATCTGCCTCCCTCACCCCCACGACAGATCTTACGGTTTTATAAATCGAATGCTCCAGAAGGGGCTTAATGGCCAGAACCATCTTTAACTGCACAAGCATCATTGCAATGAAATGGGTTAGTCCAACTTGAAATTATAAGATATGCGAACGCAGTTTAAGGGAATTACCTGAAGAAATGAATTAGTAGCATAGCCGGAATCCCCGTTTCCACCCTTCATGCAGAGCACATTCTCTAGAACCATCTTTAACTGCAGAAGCATCGTTGAAATGAAATGGGTTTGTCCAACGTGAAATTATAAGATATGCGAACTCACGATAATGGGATTACCTGGACAGATGGATTATTTTTATAGCCTGAATCCCCGTTTCCACCCTTCATGCAGACAACCTAATCGCTCCCCATTGGATACGGGACTAAAAATGCCTTATTTGGCGAATACTCGGCAATTTCGCTACAGTATGGAAATGTGAGCGCTGAATGCAAGGTGGAGGTGAAAAGGTTCGACCATGAATATTTATAGCACCGGATGGCATGATGATGACGGCAATTTCGCTACATCATGATGATGATGACGGCAGTTTCGGCGGACGATGACAATGACCGAGGATGACGAAGACGATGACACGATGATGACGATGGACAATGAATATTTATGTTTATAGATGATGGTGATGATCGACGATAAAAATTTATAGCTGATGATGATGGACCATGATTATGATTATGAAGAAGAAGAATATTTATAGCACTAGGGGATGACGACTACGAGGACAATGATGAAGATGAATATGTATAGTACTACTTGATGATGTTGTTGTTAAATGATGAAGATGATGATGACGACACTATGGAAATGTGAGGGTTAGGAAATGTGAGGGTTAGGAAATGTGAGGGTTAAATGTGAGGTGAAAAGGTTCAGTCATAAATATTTATAGTATCACGAGATGATGATGATTACCATGATAATGATGATGTGAGTGTTGAATGCAAAGTGGAGGTGAAAAGGTTCTAACCATAAATATTTATAGCACCATGATGATGATGATGAACTTCAACCATGAATATTAGTAGCAACGTGGAATGCAAGGTGGAGGTATGTTGATCATGATGACGATCACCACCACCACCATCATCTTTCCACCTCCACCTTGCACTATGTAGTGTCATGATGATGATCATCAACATCATTTCACCTCCACTTCGCAATCCGTAGTGCCATCATCTTCATCTTATTTTCACCTCCACCTTGCATTCTATTATGCTATAAATCATCATCATTGTCATAATGATTTCACCTCCACCATGCATTACACGGTGCTATAAGTATTCATGGTTGAGTCTTTTCACCTTCACCTTGCATTCAATGCTCGCATTTCCATAGTGTAGCAAAATTGTTGACGTGGAAAGATGATGATGATGATGATGGATGACGATGATGATGCCACTGCATAATGCAAGGTGAAGGTGGAAAGATGATGACGGTGGTGGTGGTGATGATGATGATGATGATGATTGATGATGATGACATTGAGGCGACGATGTTGGAACCACTTTAGAGTCTACAAGAGAAAATATTTTATAAGTCCAGTTCTTTCATTTAACGATCAAAATCAAATAACTACGAATTAGAATGCAACAAAGTAGTACAATTGGATTTATGTCAAATATAATAAGGAATAATAGGGGAAAATCACTTCAAACTTTATTACAAGTGTCTAGTATTTATTCATGGAGTGTTTAAATTTTTTTATATTGAAAAGAAGACTAATTAGCTACATCAATATTGTTTCAATAGACCAAGTCTAGAAGATGATTTTTTAAAGTCCATTATTGGATTGGATTATGCATGTTTGATATAGTGAGAAGTTAAGTTGATATAAACAAAGCATTGAAAAGTTAAAAATTGAATGGTGTCATGTAATTCACATAAAGTTTTGTCACATGAATTCATTGAAGTTGAACCAAAATTTACATATATGTACTAAATAATATAAAACTCCTCAAAAAATAATATGAAGATGATATTTGATATACAAGTAACATTGAAAAATGTTCCTTCATGTATATTAATAGATCATTCAAAAGACAAAATTACACTCATGAATTATCTCCACCTAATATCATGGTATTTACTCAAGTAGATCAAGTATCACTTCTAGACCACATTTGTTTATCTTGGTCTTCTTACAATGTCCTTTCTTTGGCATTTATGCCCAAACTATTGTATAAATTAGAATAGATCTAAGTTTCATGTCATTGGACTTGACACCCAATATTTTTCTAATATTTCCCCCATGTATTTCATTAAACTAGGCTTCCACCAATAAACCTTTACATGAAGAGTCTTACTTTCATCATCCTAGAAGATATCCGAGGTGGATTTTTCCATCCAAATCATCTCCCCTTCATCCTCGTTTCTTGAACTAACTAGAAACATATTTCCTTTCTCAACATCAATCATGGGATTGAATGTTGGCTTTGGCTTGTTGCGCTTGGGTCCAAAATAATTTTTTTCATCTGTCACATTATAAAAATCTCCATCCATAATAATTGAAATTACACATAGTGCATTATGGTGAGCATCAACAATTTTCCTTTTCTGGCCCAGAAATACTTAGAAGATGAATCACTCCCATCTACTATTTTATGATCATTGTATATTTCATCTAATGTATCAAAAACTCTTTCCTAATACTCTACTTTATTTTCCCATTCCTCTATAGCAATTTGTGAATCCTCATTGTTGACAGTATCTTTCCACATTTTTATGTATGATGTTATTCGTTCCCTTGGTTCTTTTAAATAGATATCATTCTCTTTGGGACCTAAGAAAGATGGCTTCCCTATGGTAAATTTATGTATACCTTCATCACCTATATTCCACAACCCAATTCATTCTGACCACTCAATATGTCTCATGGATTCTTTGTACCTTAGTACTAGAACAACAATGAGTACAACAAACTGGAAGAATGAGACATTAAGATGTTCGATTAGTGTTTTTTTTTCCCTTGATGTATCCATTAAGTAAAGCTTTGAAGTCATACACCTTGTCAATAAGTGTAGGCGGAAACACTCATTTTTCTTCAATTGTGTGATATGTATCCATATCTTCAGGTAAAGAATATTTATCTTTACTTTTCAAGTTTGAAGAAATTCTTCCATAGCTTCCATCTATGTCTTCATGAGTGTGTGCCACAAGTAAGAACACAACCTCAATAGTGATTAAGACACCAAGTGTAGTTAAAAGTGATAGAAACATGAAAATATAATGACTCTTATTATCACTTACTCCATTGTTCAAATGTAACAATTAATGCAAAGGAAGAGTTTAACATAAACATTTTTATTTTTGATCTCCTATGTGATAGAACATCATCCTTGTACACTACATTTTGAGTAAATACAAGTGCCAAGTGATGCATTTCAAAGTGGGTGTCTTGAACTTCCACTCTATAAAAGTAGATAACCATACATGTCAAGGTGTGGATCTTCAAGGTTCGTCACGCACTTTGCAAGGGATGTAATGGTAAATTGTGGTATCATCTGTACAAATGGTAGGGATAAATGACCAAAACCTCCTATATTGTTCCCATGTGTTAGCATACCTATCAATGATAATGAAAAGTTTGTTTCTACAATAGATTTCAATTTTGCATATAGCCTTGGCATTGAAGTATCTGTTTTTTCTATTTTATCATAGATATGCTAAAATAATCCATTTAAAATTTGTTGTGATATAATTATGTGGACATAGTAGGAATATATTCCACACATTACAATCTTCTTATGGTTGTACAATCTAGCTCATGCCGCTTCTTCCAGCTCTTTTCTAGTTTTTTACTTCAAACCTGATTCTAACACCATACATTCACTAAAATCACTAAAGTTGGTATTCTTTGAGGATGTCACATATCGAAATGAGTATTACATATTTTGTTCATTGTTGGTTGTTATATTGATAGGTAACTGAGGTTTTTTAGAGCCTCATTGATTTCTTGTAAAAAGTTATTTTTCTGTAGGTCGAAGGAAACAATATTAAAGGAGTAGACACTCCATGTTATTCAACTTGGCATGTTTGGTAATGCACACAAGATTGTAGTTCAACCTCAAGCCCTACTAGATCACCTAGAACTTCTTAGTAACCACTTGATGTTTTAGAAAAAACATACTTACCATTATATTTATGTTCTCACTAGTCCCTTTCCAAACTAAAAATCTAAGTTTTTATCTCTTGGAATGATTCATATTTATAAATGGAATGAAATGAAAAATAGATTTATAGAAAAGAAACACAATGAGATACAGTAAAATTTGACTTCCATTAATAAAGAGAACATGCTAAGGCTGTAAAAATGTAGGCTGAAACAAACTTTCTCTAATGGTGGCAACTTATCTCTGAGAAGAGATGTGACGACTATGCTCATTTGCAATAAGATGAGTACAATGAGGCTCAAATGGAATTTTTAACATAAAAAATAAATGAGAAAACCCTAAACATCCAACACTGTAACCCAGAGAGATGAAACACCAAAAGGTTTGTGGGCTCCTATGGGGGTAGTTGATACGTCAACTTCCTAAGGGCAAAACTTTTTCATATGATATGTGTTTGGGGTGCTCGATACACCATTGTAAAGGTATATCCGAGGAGAATATATTCTAGTAGGAATAGCATCTTCCTTTGGCTACAATCTAGGCGTTGTCGAGCCCAAAAAATCATTGTTTAGGGCCTCAAAATGTCCCCGAAAGTTTGGGACCTAAAAAACTGTAAAACAAATGGCAAAATGGAAATTGTTCTTTGAGCTAGTGGAATAGGTGGGTGGACACCGATATCCACCTGGATCATTTCTCCCCTATTAGGAATAAATGGTCTCCATTTCATTGAGATCCTCCATCAGATGGAAAAACGTTTTTTGAACTTGGCGCAAAGTGAGCCACTTCCCTTGGTGCAGGAGCTTCCCTGCTTTGAAAACCCAATAAAGTTGGATCCTCTATTGGAAAGTGCCCTTAATATGAGTGTCCCTCATCTAATCAATGGTTTCATGCTCCATGTAGTCAAGGTTAAACTTTGTTTGTGTCAATTGATCTGCGATCTCGAATGTGTCCAACAATGGTGGAAAGTATGGCTAAAGGAGGTCCACAGGGAACACTGTGTGCAATCCAAGGAAGGGGGGAATGTTCAGATCAAAAGATTTTTCACCCACATTCTTGGTGATGGTGTAAGGTCCATACCAAAGTGGACAAAGCTTCTGATGGGGTCCTTTAAAGTGCTCTTTATACAAATGTAACCACATCTTGTCTCTGACCTGAAACTTGTGCGGCATCCAGTGTTGATCATGGCGTTGTCTGTACTTAGCATTGGATTTTTGTAAAATATCATGGACCTGTTGTTGGATGTGTTGAATCCATTCAATAAACTTGGTGGCTTTGTCTACCTCAGATTGAGCATGGGATGATCATTGTTGGGTATGTGTTATATTCTTTGTATGAGTAGTAGTGTCTATGTTGCATTGGGCGCATAGGGGGGTCTGAGGGGGGGTGCAGGGGCAGCGCCCCTGAAATTTATTTTTTTGCCTCGGGAAATGTGTCACATCTTTAGGTGATTTTTCGGAACATGGTTTTTTGTCAATGGTTTTCTATTTCCAGTTAAGGAATTAGGGTTGTTGACTAATCCAGGTCATTGGTTTAGGGTTTTGGATGTCGTTGGATCCTATATGTATATTGTATTGTAAACAATGTATAATGATGAATGAATATAGAATATGTTGGTTTTCCCGGTTTGAGTTTCCAGGGAAAAATATCTGTGTAATGTTTGTATTTTCCATTGTATTTTTTCTATTATTTTACTGAAAATTTGTTTGCAATAAATATTGTACAAGGTTAAAATCTACATTTGGTATCAGAGCTTTGCTGGCTTCAGGGGGACGCCTTTGTGGTTAAGGGTTTGGCTAAGGATTGTGATAATCCTTGTTATAGTGGGAGATATGTGGTATTGATTTTTTGGGTGAAAAGAAATGGAAATCAATTCGAAGATGGAGATAGAGAAGTTTAATGGAAAACATTTTGAGTTGTGGAAGCTCAAGATAGAAGATTTTTTGGTGGAAAAATATCATTGGATCGCGGTAGATCCAGGTACTACACCTACGAGAACTTCAGAAGATCACTGGAAAAAGTTGGATCGGAAGGAAAGAGCACAATCTGACTGTGTCTCTCTGATTTAGTATTACTGAATGTGTCAGAGGAATCTAGAGCCAAGTATTTATGGGAAAATTTGGGGAAGTTGTATCAGTCTAAGTCCCTAGTAAATAAACTATTCCTAAGAAAGAAGTTGTATAACCTGAGGATGAGATATGGAGATTTGGTGGCAGAGCATTTGAATGCCTTCAATACTGTGGTAATTCAATTAGTATCTATTGAGATTAAAATTTTAGATGAAGATAAATGTATCAGTTTACTTTGTTCTTTACCAGACTCGTAGAACAGTCTAGTTGTGGCCATAGGTAGTAATACAACTACCTTGAAGTTTGATGAAGTTGTCTCATCCTTGTTGTCAAAGGAGATGAGACAGAATAATATGGAAGGACAGAGCACAAACACATTATTTTCAAGAGGATGTTCCCAGGAAAGAAATAGATCGAAGTTCTCAAGTGGGAGATCTAAGTCTAAGGGTAGATCTAAATCTCTCAGAAAGTTTGTAAAGGTATGTTGGAGATGTGGAAAATAAGGGAACTACAATAAGAAATGTAGATCCAAAGTTGAGAAAAATAAGGGATCTAAAGAATCTCCTTCTATCGAAGAAAATACCTCCAAGGAAGAAGGAGGGGATGTGTACTTGGCTTCTTCAAGCACACATGCAAATCATGATGCATGGTTGGTTGACTCTGGTGCATCTTTTCATATGAATCCCCACAAGGAGTGGTTCTGTGAATAACAAAGGTATGATGATTGTAACATTTTCTTAGGTGATGATTCAACAACCATAATCATAGGAAAAGGAAAAGTCAAGTTGAGGCTCATAGATGGAAGGATTGGAACATTGTCTGGTGTTCTACACATCCCAAGTTTGGCCAGAAATTTGATTTTTGTAAGAAAAATGGACGATGCAGGGGTAAAAACAATATTTGAAAAGGAAACCTGCAGGATGGTTCGAGGAGTAATGGCGTGTTGAACACACCACCCACACTAAGAGAGGGGGGGGTGAATTAGTGTGTGGACTATTCTAACTTTTTTCTTCTCACAGGTTAGCAATTAAAACATACTTGAATAGATTAATAACAATCAAATCATGATTACAATGGAAACAGAGACAACAGATGTTTGTATTAGATTTTGTATAATTTATATGAATGTCGTAATATAAATATATGTGAAAGAGGATTTTCCCAGCATCAATTGTTTTGTTTCAGCACCAACTAAAGTAAGGAGCACCAACTCCTCAGAGAGAACCAACTCTCAGGCAAGACCCATCTTGCTGTAAGACCCAGCTTGCTGATATAACCCGGTCTATCCAACTAGAGTTTATTCAACTCCAGTAGTAGTGATCCATTATAGAATCAACTCTATCTCATGATCGGAGGTATACCATAAAACACTCATCACCGCATTTCATCTTCTCTCTAAAATTTGTGCCTTCTTCTCTTTATCTTTTTTCTGATATCTTCACCCCATCTTTGCTTCTACATCTCTCTTATATTTGCACGGACCTCAGGTCCAGATCGACCTCTTCACTTCACAAGCCACGCTTCATCCACAAGAAATGTTTCAAGTGAACCAATCATGGTTTTTTTTATAGTGTATTATGCTAAAAACTTATTTAAGTTGTTGAGTCGACATGTGCAATAACTAACTTGTTCATTAACAACTTTGGGACCACCAAAGATCATTTATCTATGTCTTCAAGATTTACACCTGACATCCCTTTTCCTTTCAAAAATCGATCATAGTGATGGATCAATTTCCTTTGTCTTTGTGCTAACATAGATCGACGCTTCCTTGAAACCATGTTCATATGATCAATGGCATAGAACCACAAGCTTAACAATTTAAGAGACACATTACATTCTTCCCTTTAAAATCTCTTTACCATATGACTGACGGTGATGACCTAACGTTAGGCGAGACGAGCGCATGAGAGCTTATCAATTCAATGACCATGATTCATTCTACCGATGAGATGGACAATTTTTGAGACTTCGGGTCTTCGCCCTTCAGGTCTTCGTGACTTCAAATCGTTCAAATCTCTCGAATATGATATCATCGAATAGATTAGACGGTTCAAATTATATCTCGAAACTAGATCAATGGTTAGCATTAATCCTTACACTCATCCTTCATTTCTCAATCCAATGGGAAGGACTTCATTGAGAAATGTGATATATGGCCACCTTTTACTCCACGACTTTGTTTATTATGCTTACACTATCCTTCCACTGTATTTTGATCAATGGTAGATAATGCAACCAAACATCAGATCAGTAGTCAATATCTCCTTTGGGTCTCTGGACTTTGGAGATTTCGAGTCTCAACCCCTTTTATCCTCCATATGTCAATATTCTAGAGCTATCAATCCACTGACACGTGTCCCTCTCTTGATCAACGGTCGAGATCCTTTTGTGTCTCCGGGATTCAGAATTCTCAGGCCTCAACTTTCACTGTAGTATAATCAATGGTTGGGAATAATCCCGTGGTGATATTTTAGATCAGACGACTTATTTCCACTTTGGGACTTTAGCCTTTGGGACTTTAGTGGTTTTGAATAGACGTAGTTCCATTTTCCTCTAGAGTGATCACCTACTGTATAAGTCATCAACAATGGAGACCACTTGTTGTTGGTTAATGTTTTATCTTACACTATCCTTCCACTATAGTAGATCGATGATCAAAAATGATCTTGGATTGATATTCTAGATCAGACATCTTGTGTCCACTTCGGGACTTTGGGACTTTGGGCAAGTGTCGGTGGTATATCTCCCAAAGAAAAAATCCTAGAGTGATGTAAGTTTCTTATGTCACCTACTGACATGTCATGAGCCTAGTAGCTTCCACGTGTCACTCTGATTCATGATTTTCACATACCAAAAATATCGATTCATATTGACACTTGTTGTTCTCTGATTATGCCACATGTCCTTGCTGGTGTAGACTGTTGATGTGGTCTGTCACAGATTCTTGCTGATGTCGACGTAGATCTCTCGATGTAACACATGTTCATCTCCTTGATATAACGGTCAGGATAATATCCGAAGGGTATCTCAGATCGATGGTTGAGAGCGACTTCGGACCTTCGTTCTTCGAGACTTAAGGACTTTTGACATTCGTTCATGGTAAAACTCATGAAACAATTCTCCTGGAGTGATGTAACTTTCTTACATCACTTTTTGACATGGCATGAGCCAATTTACTCTCGACAGTTGTCATCATTTTATTATGCCATGTGTCTTTGTTGATGTGGTCTTCCATGCATCCTTGCTGACGAGGTTTGCTGATGTGGATCTCCCACACATTCTTGCTGACGTGGTCTACTGATCAACAACCTTGATCTAATGGTCCTCGTTATGTCCTCCAAATCCGACGGTCCTTATTCACTTCGGATTTCTAGGCTCTGGGTATTTCAAATCTCAAACTGATGGAGCGTAAGTTCCTCACATCTTTAGACCTGAAGTGAATTGTGTTCATTGATCAGGTTCTGTAAATCAATGGTTCGAACTATTCTTCGATGCAACTCTTGTATATTTATCATGTCCTTCCACTAGAATGATACAACGGCTAAAGAAAGTTCGCATGAATGAGGTCTCAGATCTTACCTCTCGTATCCTATCCTTCCACTTGAAAATGATGTGACGACTTGACGAGAAATTGGGTTTGATTTGACGGCTGATGGGTATTTGGATAGTCAAACTCTCAACATTTTTACCTCACTTATCCTATCTTTCCACTCAAAATGTGATCCAATGGTCGTGAATATTCTCGAAGAATATCCACGATCGAGGATGATTTCAGAAACACAACTTGTGAATGATTTAACTCGTCACCCAAAAAACGCAATTGGAATTTGTGCGTTGTTGGTGAGTTAACCATAATCATCGATATTCGAAGCCATAAGATCAGACGGTCCTTACTAATTGTGGGATTGGAGCTAGTGAAATATTTAATTATCCTTTCAATCTCCGCAATTCATCCCTGTTGTTGATATGGCGATTGCACATCCGATGGTCACGATTTAACTTGGCTTAATATCATCATTTTTTGGATCAACCATAGTCGTAGATATTTAGATCTATGAGATCCGACGATCTAGTCCAATTGTGAGATTGGAACTAGCGAGTCTTTTAATTCTCCTTCTGATCTCCGCAATTTATCCCTGTCATTGATCTAGCTTGTAAATATGATGTTCAGGATCCTCCAACAATCCTCAAGCCCACAATAACTGATATGATTATCATCCGTTATATGAGACACTCAACATCGTCAATTTCCTTGATCAGACGGTTGCTGAGTCTTCTCCCCTTTTCCTGTGCATTGGTCAAATTCTCAATGTTTCCATCGATCCATACTTCTGCAAAGCGCTTATTCCTTCTGAGCTTTGATATTCATTCACTAACCTTCCTAAGATTTTATCATAGGAACATTTTTTATCCTATTGTGATCAACAATAATCACGAATTGCTTCAGCCTTTCTTTGCATTTTCTAACGTATTGTGTTTTCCCTTCTGAGCTTTTGATCTTCATACTATTCACTCTTCCTTCTGATCTTATGCCTTTAATCTCTTCATACTGTTTGATATCTTCCGATA
Source organism: Picea abies (assembly GCA_900067695.1). NCBI lineage: Eukaryota > Viridiplantae > Streptophyta > Pinopsida > Pinales > Pinaceae > Picea > Picea abies. The sequence continues at coordinate 10,879 of CBVK0102036357.1, read as the reverse complement.
AATGATATACTTGTTGACATCAATGAAAATATCATTTGTGGTAATTCATCATTAACAACAGATCATCACATCGACTGTTGACATCAATGACAATATATCCAACATTCTCCCCCTTTTTCATTGAGGGAAACACACCAACTTCATATACAAAACTACCCCTGTGATGAAGTTTTCCTCTTATGAAGTTTTATTCTTATGAATTTTATATCCCCCTTTGACATCGATGGCAAAGGGTTTTTCCTCCTGTAGTAAATCTCTGTATGTTACTGATCAAAATATGAGCTTGGGTAACTCTTCTTGGAGTCATGTTCTGCCTGCCATAACTGAATGACTCCCCCTGTCAGTATGCTCTCTCTCTTCTTTTGCCTACTCTCCCCCTTTGTTTCTAAAAAGGTAGTTCTTCCTTACAATATTTATTCCCCTATTAAATAACTTCTTATCTTAGTTGATTGGGATTTTTTTGTTTCAAATGAGTAGTCTTATTGATATAAAGTTTTGTAGTGATCAAGTCTTTCCAAGATTTAACCTAATTACTTTCTTATTTACTAACCAAAACTTCCCTTGAGTTTTTACTGACTGTTATCCACTTGTTATTTCTACAAGATGTCATTTACCTCATTTTGTACGTCAGAATGTTTCTTCTGTGGATATTTCGATCCTATTGGAACACTGTGCAATTGTATCTCATCTTATTCAAACAACTCTTGGATCTCCCAATTGATTCTCATCGGTATGTAATAAGATGTATCTGTTTGTATCCAAGATGTTTCTTTACTATACATTTCTCTAAATTTGTCTGAGACAACTTTACACTATGCTTGTCACATGACTGCAATTCTTTTTGCAACAATCAACTTCACTCATGTTCAATTGTTCAGTCTTTGCTATCCACATCTGTGAATGTTTTGGTTTCTTGAAATTTGTTCGCTAATCATATATTACTACAAATTCATTTTTATTCCATGTCCCATTTACTCCTTTTGTCATATTGTATGACATATTTCTCATTGACTATTTTCTTGAGTTCCAACAGCTATAGGCTTTGTGTCCATATCCATCAGAAATGTAACATCTCATAGTGTAACAATGTGCAGCGATATGTCCAACATGATTTCAGTTCCAACATCTTATACTGTTGTTGAGCCTACCAACATGTTTTCTTCCAAGATGCCTACAATCTAAGGCTTTATGACCGTTTTCATTACAAGAAAAACAATAACTGTTAAACACACTTTCATACCTTCTTTGATTCATCCATGAAGGTGTCTCTCTTCTGAACTTTCTTTGAGGTATATGAATAGATTTTGGATGTATTCCTTGATTTGATCTTCTAAATTTTGTAGTGTTTCTTTTATTCTTTGAACGTGAAGAACCTGAGTCATACCTGATTTCACTTTTTACAAATGGAGCTATTTCAGACTTGTCTTCATCCTTTACAAATGATGGACCTGTGTCAGATCTTTTTTCATCCTTTACAACTGAAGGAACTGTGTCAGACTTGTTTTCACCTTTTACTAATGAAGGACCTGCATCACATTTCTTAGGCGTACTGATTTCTTCCTTGTTGTATCCAAGACCAGATTTGTCATTTGGTGATCTTTGACTATCCAAGATCTCATCCAGGATCATGGAGTTGTTCAAGAACTTGATTTGGGTGTCTGAATTCTCAACCTTCTTTCGAAGGTTCACAACTTCTTCTTCCATCTCATGACAGGATTCTTCCTTTTTGTCCAACTGGTTCCTTACTATCTCCTCTGTCATTTTGGCTTCTTCAAGTTGGATTTTAATATTGACATAGATTTCCCTTAGTTCTTTTAGATATGAAAGGTTTTTTCTTTGTTCATCATATTCCTTCTTTTCTTCTTTTGCTTGAATGATTTCATTTTTTAGTCTCTCGATTTCCTCTTCCTTTGCTTGCTTGATTTGATTTTTTAGTCTCTCGATTTACTCTTCCTTTTCTTTTGTTAGATTAACAACTTTTGTTTTCAATCTTTTGATCTCTTTTTCTTTGTTTTCTAACTGAATCTTTTTCTTAGATATGATTTTTTCATTGTCTTTGAGCTTTTCTTTTATTTCCAAGATATGCTTCTAATTGCTAAGCTCATCATCTTCTTTCTCCTTTTCTTTTACTTGAATAATTTCTTTCTTCAGCTTCTCAATGTCCTCTTTTCTCTTCTAACTGATTGTCTTGCTCATATATTATATTCTCACTGTCCTTGAGCATTTCCTTTATTTCCAAGACATGTTTTTGACTCTTTTCAAGAAATTATTTAGTGTAGTCATGAAGATAGCTATAGTTTGATTCATTATGGTCATAGATATATTCCCAGAGACTCCAATCAACCTTTTGTTTGGCCTTTGATAATTCTTCTTCTTCTTCTTCCATGGGATAAATGATAACAAAACATTTTGTTATTGTATCTGAGTCTTCTTCTTTACTTTCAGGGGAGGAATCAATATCACTGTTATTGCAATCGAAATATTGTGGAGAGTCCTTACCTTTATTGATGGTCAAGTCTTCATCTTCATCCTTGATATGAATGTCTTTTGTGTCTTTATTTTTTATTTGATACATCTTTTCTAACCTTAGCCATAAGTCCTTGGTGTATGTGCATAGTTCTATGATTGCCTTGATTGTATTTGATAATCCATTGAGAATAGTCTTCAATGCCACTTCATTCTTCTTCCTTTCTCTTCTTTGGACTATAAATTTGGATAGATTCTTTGATGTAGTTAAATCACAAGGATTTATTACTACTAAATTCCAAACTTCAGATCCTTTTGACTTCAAATATTGTTTCATATTTTCTCTCCATCAGGAATAATATGTTCCATCAAATAACGGAGCTTCAATTGCGGAGAGATCCATCTGTCCACCCATTTCTTTAGGATCTACCTTCCAGTGGTTAAACTATGCTAAAGGAACACCGCTCTGATACTAATTGTTGAACACGCCACCCACGCTAAGAGTGGGGGGTGAATTAGTGTGTGGACTATTCTAACTTTTTTCTTCTCACAAGTTAGGAGTTAAAACATATTTGAACAGATTAAGAACAATCGAATCATAATTAAAATGGACACAGAGACACCAGATGCTTGTATTAGATTTTTTATAATTGATATGAATATCTTAATATAAATATATGTGAAAGAGGATTTTCCCGGAATCAACTGTTTTGTTTCAGCACCAATTGAAGTAAGGGGCACCAAATCCTCAGAGAGCACTAACTCTCAGGAAAGACCTAGCTTGTTGCAAAACCCAACTTGTTTCAAGACCCATCTTTCTAATAGAACCCCGTCTATCCAACTAGAGTTTATTCAACTCTAGTAGTAGTTATCCATTATAGAATCAAATCTATCTCATGATCAGAGGTATATCATAAAGCACTCATCACCACATTTCATCTTCTCTCTAAAATTTGTGCCTTCTTCGCTTGATCTTTCCTATGATATCTTCACCCCATCTTTGCTTCTACATCTCTCTCTTATATTCACATGGACCTCAGGTCCAGATCCTCCTCTTCACTTCAAAAGCCATGGTTCAGCCAGAAGAATTGTTTCAAGTGAACCGATCATGGTTTTATTTATAGTGGCTTATGCTCAAAAATTGTTTAAGTTATTGAGCCAACCTGTGCAATAACTAACTTGTTCATTAACAACTTTGGGACCACCGGAGATCATTTATCTATGTATTCAATGTTTACACCTGGCATCCCTTTTCCTTTCAAAAATTGATCACAATCATGGATCGATTTCCTTCATCTCTATGCTAACATAGATTGGTGCTTCCTTCAAACCATGTTCATATTCTTAATGGCATAAAGCCACAGGCTTAACAATTTAAGCGACGGATTACATTCTGCCCTTTAAAATGTCTTTACCATATGACCGATAACGGTGACCTAATGTTAGGTGAGACGAGCGCATGAGCGCTTATCAATTCAACGACCATGATTCATTATCCCGATGAGATGGACGACTGTCGAGACTTTGGGTCTTTCCCCTTCGGGTATTCATGACTTCAAACCTTTCAAATCTCTCGAATACGATATCGTCAAATAGATAGGACGGTTCACATTACATATCGAAACTAGATCAATGGTTAGCATTAATCCTTACACTCATCCTTCATTTCTTAATCCAACAGCCAGGAATTAATCAAGCAATGAGATGTATGGCCACCTTTTACTCCATGACTTTGTCTATTATGATTACACTATCCTTCCATTGTATTTTGATCAATGGTTAATAATGCAATTGAACATCAAATTGATGATCCATATCTCCTTCAGGTCTCCAGACTTCTGAGATTTTGAGTCTCAACCCCTGCTATCCTTCATACATTAATATTTTGGACCTATCAATCCACTGACCCGTGTCCCTCTCTTGATCAATGGTCGAGATCCGTTCACATCTCCGAGCTTCAGAATTATCAGGCCTCAACTTTTGTTGTAGTATGATCAACGGTTGGGAATACTCTCGAGGTGATCTTTCATATCAAAAAACTTATGTCCACTTCAGGACTTCGACGGTTTCGAATAGACGCAGCTCCCTTTTCCTTTGGAGTGATCACCTACTGTATAATTCATCAACAATGGAAATCACTTGCTCTCGGTTAGCGTTTTCACTTACATTGTCCTTCCACTATAGTAGATCAACGATTAGGATTGATTCCAAAGTGATCTTCCATATCGAACCTCTTGTGTCCACTTCAAGACTCCGACATTCAAGACTTCGAGACTTTGGGAAAGTGTTGGTGGTATATCTCCCGAAGAAAAACTTCCGGAGTGATCTAAGTTGCTTATGTGACTTGTTGACATGTCATGAGATAAGTAGCTACCACGTGTCACTATGATTCATCATTTGTGCATACCATAAATGTTGATTCATCTTGACACTTGTCATTCTCTGACTGTGCCACGTGTCCTTGCTGACATAGACTTCTTACGTGGTCTGTCACTTATTCTTGTTGATGTCGACATAGATGTCCTGATGTGACACATGTTCATCTCCTTGATCTAATGGTCAGGATAGTATCCGAAGGGTATCTCAAATCGACGACTGAGAGAGACTTTGGACCTTCATCCTTCGAGATTTCAGGACCTTTGACATTTGTTCATGGTAAAACTCCCGAAGAAACTCTCCTGAAGTGATGTAACTTGCTTACATCACTTGTTGACATGGAATGAGTCAATTTCCTCTTGACAGTTGTCATAATATTATTATGCCATGTGTCTTTGTCAGCGTGGTCTTCCATGCATCCTTGTTGACAAGGTTCATTGATGTGGATCTCCCACACATTCTTGTTGATGTGGTCTACTGATCAACAACCTCGATCCAACTTTCCTCATTATGTCCTCCAAATCCGACGGTCCTTATTCACTTCAGAATCTGGGCTCCAGGTATTTCAAATCTCAAACTGACAGAGCATAATTTCCTCACATATTTAAACCCAAAGTGAATTATGTTCATTGATCAGGTTCTTTAGATTGACAGTTCAATCTATTCTTTGATGCATCTCTTGTATATTTATCTTATCCTTCCACTAGAATGATCCAATGGTTGACAGAAGTTCTCATGAATGAGATCTCAGATCTTACCTCGCTTATCCTATCCTTCCACTGAAAAATGATCTGACGACTTGATGAGAAATCGGGTTTGATCCGACAGCTGATGGCTATTTGGATATTCAAACTCTTAGCCTTTTTACGTCACTTATCCCATCCTTCCACTCAAAATGTGATCCAATGGTCGTGAATATTCTCTAAGCAGATCCACATTCGAGGATGATTTCAGAAACATAACTTGCGAGTGATTTAACTCGTCATCCAAACTCCACAATTGGAGGTTGTGCGTTGTTGGTGAGTTAACCACAATTTTCGATCTTCAAAGCCATAATATCGGACAGTCTTGACTAATTGCAGTATTGGAACTAGCATGATATTTAATTCTCCTTTCAATCTCCATAATTCATCCCTGTCGTTGATTTGGCAATTGCGCATCCGACGGTCATGATTTAACCTATCTTAATCTCATTGTTTGTTGGATCAACCGTAGTCATAGAACTTTGGAGTTATGAGATCTGACGATCTATTCCAATTGCAGGATTGGAACTAGCGAATCTTTTAATTCTCCTTCTGATCTCCACAATTTATCCCTACCATTGATCTGACTTGTAGATCTGATGGTCATGATCCTCCAATGATCCTCAATCCCATGGTCACTTATATGACCATTATATGTTATATGAGAAAATCAACATTGCCAATTTCCTTGATCAGATGGTTGCTGAGTCTTCTCCCCTTTTCCTTTGCATTAGTCGAATTCTTAATGTTTCCATCGATCCATACTTCTACAAAGCATTTCTTCCTTCTGAGCTTTGATAGTCATTCGCTAACCTTCCTGATATTTTATCATAGAAACATTTTTTATCCTATTGTGATCAACAATAATCATGAATTTCTTCAGCCTTTCTATGCATTTGCTAACATAGTGCATTTTCCCTTTTGGGCTTTTGATCTTCATATTGTTCGCTCCTCCTTATGAGCTTATGTCTTTAATCTCTGCATACTGTTTGAGATCTTCCACTAACTGATATAGTTGTTGACATCAATGACAATCTCATCTATGGTAATTCATCATTAATAACATATCATCACATCGACTTTTGACATCAATGACAATATATCCAACATGGTGTCACTAAAGGGAGTTCAGTTTGGACCTCTATATAATATGTAAGGAAGAACTATTAGTGATAGGTGTAATAGTTCCATTGTTCTTGATATTGGAGTTGAAGAAGAAATAAATCCTATAGTATCTGGACAAAAGGTTATGTTGTGGCTTCAAAGACTAGGGCATATCAGAGACAAAGGTCTTCGACTACTACAGAGTAAAGGTATGGTTGAAGGTATGTCTAGTTGCTCTCTGGATTTTTATTTCTGTGAACATTTTTTATATGGAAAGCAGAATTGGGTAAGATTCCCCTCTAGTGCGACGAGAGAGAATGAATTTTACAGCTAGTTCACAGTGATGTTTTTGGACCTATGTCAGTCCCATCATTAGGAAAATATTTGTACTATGTCTCATTTATAGATGAATTCTCGAGGAATACTTGGATATATTTCCTTGGGAATAAATATGAAGTCTTTGACAGGTTTAAAGAGTTTAAGGCTCTTGTTGAGAATCAAATAGAGAAAATAATTAAGGTGTTGAGGACAGATAATGGCAGAGAGTTTTGCGGGAATGAATTTGAAGAATTCTGTAAGAAGAGAATTATAGCATGGCATAAGACTACTCCATACACACATCAACAAAATGGAGTTGCATAAAGGATGAATAAGATGTTGATGGCAAAAGAAAGGTGCATTCCAAGTGGTGTCGGGTTAGGGCAAGAATTTTGGGTAGAGGTAGTGAGTACTGCATGTTACCTGGTCAACAAATCACCCTCATCAACGTTGGATGACAAGACTCCATAAGAGGTATGGACTGGTAAGGAACCTTCTCTCACACATCTTAAGGTATTTGGTCGTGATGCATATGTTCGTGTTCCAAAGGAAAACATGAGTAAGATAGATAAGAAGGCTAAAAAGTGTATCTTTATTGGATATAAAGATGGTCTCAAATATTATAATCTTTGGAACCCAAAAACTAAGAAGGTAGTGTATAGCCAATATGTACTATTTAGAGAAATGAAGGATGTTGTTAAACAAGAAGTCCTACCAAGTAAGTAAGAACTAGATAAAATAGAGTTTGATTTAAAGGATGATGAATCAGACTCTACAGAAGAAAAAGAATCAAAAGAAGAAGATCCTCATACTCTAGTATTGAGGAGATCGGTTCAAGAAAAAAGGCTACCAGAAAGATATACTCAATCTAATTTCCATTCAATTTTTTCTTTGTCTATTACTGATGATGATCCTAGAAATGTCAAGGAGGTAGTGGATTCAGAGGATGGAAATATCTGGAAAAGGGCCATGGACAAAGAAATGACATATTTGGATAAGAATGAGGCTTGAGATCTAGTGGAGTTGTCGACTAGAAGAAATCCCATTGGCAACAAATGGGTATTTAAAAAGAAGTTGAATGCAGAAGGAAAAGTGGAGAAATAAAAATCTTGGTTAGTAGCAAAGGGTTATTCCCAGGTTGAGGGAATTTATTTTGGTGAGTTTTTTTCTCCTGTTGCCAAGTTAACCTCTATAAGATTTATTTTATATGTTTTTGCTACATTTTATTTTGAAGTAGAACATATGGATGTGAAGACAAGATTCCTACATGGGGATCTAGAAGAATAAATCTATATGAAGCAACCAGAAGGTTATGCTGTGAAGCGAAAGAAGGAGTTGATATGCAAGCTGGAAAATTCCTTGTATGGTTTAAAACAATCACCAAGGATGTGGTATCAAAAATTTGATACTTATATGTTGGGACTTAGCTTCACAAGAGGCAAAGAGGATCGTTGTGTGTATTTTAAATCAATGGGTGATAATTTTATTTATTTGGTCTTGTATGTGGACGACATGTTGCTGATAATCCATGATGTGAAAAATCGATTCTCCTCTAAGTTTGAAATGAAGGATATCGATGATTTAAATTTCATTTTGGGCATGGAAATTAAAAGAGATCGGAAAAACAGGAAAATCTAGTTAAATCAGGGAAAATATGTCGAGACAATATTGCAGAGGTTTAATATGCAAGAATGTAAACTAGTCAAGGTTCCTATTCCTGTTGGGGTAAAGTTAGTTGTGGATCAGTGTCCCAAGACATAGGTAGAGGAGGAGGACATGTCTCGTGTTCCATATGTGAGTGAAGTTGGTAGTTTGATGTATGAAATGGTCTGTACTAGACCAAACATTTCACATGTAGTGGGAGTTTTGAGGAGGTATATGTCAAAACTAGGGAAGGAGCATTAGAAAATAGTAAAAAGGGTTTTTAGGTATTTGTGTGGCACTGATAGCTATGGATTGTGCTATGAAGGAATACCATGATTGGATAGAGTGGTGGATATACATGGATTTGTGGATGCATACTAGGCTGGAGATCTGGATCGTAGGAGATCTACAAGTGGGTATGTGTTTAACCTATTTGGAGGAGCAATAAGTTGGATGAGAAAAAGACAGGTTGTATTGGCACTTTCAACTACAGAAGTTGAATACATGGCAGCCACTCATGCAAGTAAGGAAGCAATATGGTTACATAGATTGTGTTTAGGTATTGGGTTGGTACAACAAGCTGTAAGGATAGATTGTGACAGTCAGAGTGCAATTGTTTTGGCGAAGAACCCAGCTTATCATTAAAAAAAAAATCATATTGATATTCAATATCACTTTGTGAGAGACATGATTGAAGAAAATAAAGTATTGATGATGAAGGTGGACACTTTGAAGAATGTTGCATATTCATTAACAAAATTTGTGAGCACTGAGAAGTTCTTTTGGTGTAGAGGATCCATGGGAATTACTACTCTGGATTGTTAACTTTGTAACCCTATAACCCCCTATACGCAAAGAAAAAACAAGTGGGAGAATGTTGGGTATGTGTTATATTCTTTGCACGAGTAAAAAAATTTCCGCCTCGGGAAACAAGTCACATATTTAGGTGTTTTTTAGCACATGTTTTTTTGTTGATGGTCTTCTATTTTCGGTTAAGAAATTAGGGTTATTGACTAATCCAGGTCATTGGGTTAGGGTTTTGGATGTTGTTGGCTCCTATATGTATATTGTATTGTAAACAATGTATAATGATGAATGAATATAGATGTCAGGCTGCTAAATTGAAGATTTGAATGACCTGAAACACTAAATTGTCAAACCAGGGTTGGTAAACTTTGAGCTGCTACATTGTATGTGCAGGTAAGGTTCTAGTCTCTATCTGAATGCTATCCTTAGAAGAAAACACACACTTATTCTGAGAACTTGAATTCTAATGATTATCCTAAATCTTAGCATTTCCTATTTAAGTCATAACAGAAAACAGTCCCATGTTTAAATGCTGGTACTGTTATTTCCATGCAGAAGTATGATTTCACAAGCTTATTCCACCACTATCTTTTAATCATCTATCATCATCATTTCTATTTAAGCCGTGGCACAAAGAGTTTTTCCTGAAATGCATTCATTCTGAACATCAAAAATGAGTCTACTTATGTCTACAGGAAAACAGAGTACTTCCCTACCTACTGGTACCAGGAGCTTCCTTTTGATTTGACTGTAATCTGACTATTCTAATTAAGCAGGGTAGCTAGCTATCTAATAAAGAAAAACTCACTCAATCTCTAAGTAATGTTCGAATCAAAAACTGTAAACTAAACAAACCATGTTCATACTCTAAACCCTACAGGCATCAGTTATGCATTCAATACTCAGCAACGTCAAAGATAACAGTACATTGGAATGATTCAGTTGAGGAATAAATAAACACAACTTTGAACGAGTCAATTCTAAAACTTTAAACTATCATGTAAGCAAACACTAACACACTGAAATGAACTAAAGCTATGATAAAATAAAGCTAAATCTATGACAGGATAAAGCAGCGCCTTGCACCGGTTTGGCGGGCCCAACCAAACGGCACAAATGTTGTTAGTAATAACCAAAGCCGACTATAACATTCTATGCAAACATGGTGTAACTTCACGCTTCATTAACTCATAAGAAAAGTACTCAGATCGTATGACAATCGGGTAACATAACGTAACATCAATTTGTATTCAAAATCATGTGTTCACGATATAGCATAATTCAACATAATCCAACCCGTTCTCAGGAGTGATCATGAGTTTATATATATCCTATCTTCCTAACAGTCTTAAAGAAACAATACATAAAACAAAAGGATCCCTGATCCGAAAATAGTCTGGGAATCAAGTTTTAAAATGTAC
>CBVK0102036355.1:0-10141 GCA_900067695.1 Picea abies | reverse complement strand
CATCCTTATATAGGAAAAGACTCTACCGAGTCGGTTACATGCAAACCAAAAACAACTAGACTCTCAACTATGAACTGACTCTCACAACTGAAGCTTATAACTAATTCTTACAACTGGCGCTTACTCCATTATTTTCAAGTGTGTGATCCAGTTACAAATTAGTGATCCCACAACAGGACTATCAAGGTTCAACAATCTAGACGACCGTGACAGAACTATCAAGATTCAACAATCTACACGATCTATTCTGCATGTATGTTTTCTACTCTACCGCATAGATAAGACCTATCAAAACCTAAACACTAGGGTTCTTTCCCTAGCCAGGCATTGCATGTTGAGTGGATCCAAGTGTTCTTGCCCTAGCCAGGCATTGCATGGTGAGTGGAGTTGAGTGTTCTTGAGCATCTACACAGTTGTCTAGCCCAATTCCTCTCACTGAATGGTATACTCATCTTCTTCGCCTCGGAGATGAGGTGAAATATGAAACGCTAGCCAACTGATACGAATGGTATACTGGGAGATGAGGTGAAAAACGTGGCATCGCGAGTTAATTGAATCAAACGCTAGCCAATTGATACGAATGGTATACTGGAAGATGAGGTGAAAAACGTGGCATCAGATGAGGTGAAAAACGTGGCATCGCGAGTTAATTGAATCAAACGCTAGCCAATTGATACGAATGGTATACTGGAAGATGAGGTGAAAAACGTGGCATCGCGAGTTAATTGAATCAAACGCTAGCCAATTGATACGAATGGTATACTGGAAGATGAGGTGAAAAACGTGGCATCACGAGTTAATTAAATCGCTAGCAACTGGCCAAGGAATGCTTCATACCTATTAAAAACGTGGCCAAATATGATACCTGTTATCAATGGAAATGAATCATGAGACAGTTAAACGTGGCAATCAAGAGGTAGTATTTATTAATTATGACAATCAGTTATTTTAATTTCTTAATATAATTAAGTAAAAGTAATCTTAATATGATTAAATAAAAGTCAAAAAGTAAACAGGTTAAAGAAGAAAAAGGATATAAGAGTTGAAGAATTTATAAAGAAGAAGGATAGAAGAATCTATAAAGAAAACCCATATTCCTCGTCCATGAAGAAAATAAAAGAAAATCATAAGAAAAGACGGGGAGGTTTCCAATCTAAGCGTTCAGGTCACGGCTGTTGTCCAGGTCCACGCAATTTGTTAATTTTGGCATAGGAAGTGCCGCTTCCGTTTGAGAGCCGAGCAGAGCCCGAGGCCAGCATGGATAATTCCAGTGAACGACAACGACGGCACAAGCAGGAGATTAATCTGGCGGAGTTGCCAGAGAGCTGTATATCGACCATTCTCTCCTTCACTACTACACGCGACATTTGCAGACTGTCAGCCGTCTCCAAAGTCTTCAGATCTGCGGCCTATGACGACTCTCTCTGGAACAAATTCCTTCCCCAACAATGCTACCAGATCCTACCGAGGGCCGTTATCCCCGTCGCATTTTCTTCAAAAAGAGAACTCTACTTTCATCTCTGCGATTCAATTCTCATAGACAAGGGGACCAAGGTATAATCCATAAATCCCTTATTACTTTTTCCATTATCGTTTCATTCATTCTCATTTATATTCATATTCTGGTGGAAAGAACAGATATTTTGGCTCGATCCATCCACAACGAAAATGGGTTACATGCTATCTGCAAGAGAATTACACATCTCTTGGGGCGAAAATCAACGTTATTGGCATTGGGGATCTCGAAACGATTCCAGGTTTCGTTTCGTTATCAATCATCTTCATCTTAATATTATTTTCAATTATTTTGTTGAAATCTGCAAAAACTTTGGATGGATTCCGTGTTCAATTGGTGGAAAACCTAAAACTGGTCGATGATTGTGGGTTCAGATTCGAGGAGCTTGCGGAGTTATTACTGGTTTGCTGGCTGGAGGTCCGCGGTCAAATCGACAGCAGGCTTTTGTCAGCAAATACTGAGTACATAGTGGTGTTTGTCCTTAAATTTGGAGTACACCCCTATGGCTGGGGAGACGTGCCAATTAGGTTTTCGGTTACAACGCCAGACGGAAAACTGTTCGAATCGTGGCAGCTTTTGATGGAACGACAACGCGAAAGGCGGCGTATAAGTGGTGGATGGATGGAAATAGTTGCAGGGGAATTCACCCCGAAACTCGCAGCGGATGACGATGATTTTCACATCAAATTTTGTATGGAAGAAGTAGAGGTGCAGAATCGGAAAGGTGGGCTTTTTATAGATGGAGTGAAGATTGAACCCAAGACCACTTAGTGGCATTTATTTTGCATAGGGCAGTGTTAGTGTTTCGTGGATGTTTCAGCCCTCTTTGGTTGGCGCCTTCACTTTTGTTTTGGAAGTTGCATGGAGATCTCTTTGTATTTTTTCTTTCTTTCATTTTCAATAGTTGAGGTTTGAGGTTTTGCCATAACATTTGGTGTTAAGTGTGTTCACTTATATGATGTGTACAATGTCAAGTATCATCAATTAGAGTTGTGTAGTAAGTGAGCATATTTGGATTCAATGTAGACATTTTGATTTCATGACGATAAAAAATTTAGAGATTTTTTTCCATTCAATTAACTTAGCATTCAATCAATTTTAATGTATACATTTTTGTTTTATTGTATACATAGATGTTTTTATTGGAAATTGGAAAATTTAGTAAGATGAAAAATCAAGGAGGGGAAAATAATATACTTATTAAGTGCTCAACATCTCACTTGCGGGAATTGAATGTGGGTGGGGAGGATAACATGCTTTTAGAAGCCAAGAGCAGTTGACAGATAAACATGCCACATTCTATTTTCTCTTACAGTTGGTTGTGGTTGCTATGTAGTTCTAACTTGTGGTGGTTGAAACATATTGTTATCAATTACTATGTGCTCCTCGGTATGAATGCAAAAGAGGATACAACTATGTGCTCCTCGATCTGCATGCAAAAGATGATACCTCACAAACATGACATCTCTCTTTTTTCTTTCATGTTCTTGATGACAATGGACATGGAGGTTTATCCGTTTGACAATTTGTTATAGTTGCATAGAAGACTACATATATTCTAAGAAGTCGTGAATTAGAAACCATGTTGTCACAATTAAGAATAATTAGATCCAATTAGATATACAATTATAATAAGAAAAACTTATTATAATTCAAAATATCAACAATGCTTGAAAACTATATTCTATTTTACTTGAGGATTTGCTACAAATTTCTAATTCAGGGATATTTTTCTTTGTTATTCATTATAACTGGTTCTTTGTGATCCTTTACATGATGCCATATTTCCCTCTTTGCAATGCAACGAGACGTCGCCATGGTTATCCTCTCTTCAATACCACGTAGCCATTGTTACTTGCCATCAAACCATATACACCGTTCAAAAATATTTTAAATTCATTTTTTTTTTACCATTTTTTCAAAACAGTAAAGTTATTTTATTACAAAACTTTAATCGTATTAAATTAATATCTAATATTTAAAAGATATAGAAGTATAAATATGATAAAAACTATATTAATATTCACTTATTGAATTAGTGCAGGGCATCCGCCTATCAATCTATTTATTACACTATATGCAATTTACTCAGTCACTATAGGTTACGTATATCGATCCACCTATTAACCCAAGTTTATAAATACAATCTCGATATAAAAATATCTAAATGAAAATTCAATCTTATAGAACTCATCCTTCGGCAGCAGTGAATTGAAGTATGGCATAGGAATACAATCCCAACCGAAAAAACAAGTGCTTGCATGGGCAGATATTTTAGCACATATTCCTTATGAACATGACTTGACTGCAAAGTTCTACAGCCTGGGTTTTACTGGTAAGCGTCACTATCCATCCCTTCTCCCCATCTCGCCTGTAATAAATGTTGTCATGATAAATAGCAAGCTTTTTATTCCCAGTGCTATACAGGTTATCGTGATAAACAGCAACTTCATTGTAAAAATTTTCATCTTTAAATAATTTGGAGTCTTCTGTCCACATAAGCATATGTAGCAATCTTCCAGCCGATCCATCTCCACAGACGGTGTTATACTCCTCACATGGTGCATGGTTGTTACTTGGCTCATAACTTACATGGAAGCCATTGCGACTGAACCTGTAAGTGATAAAGCACATGAAAATTGCGCTGTGTGAATAGACATTCTTTAGCCATACGGGAGATGCATGTGTTGTTGTTGCAGGGACATCCAGCACTGTAAGATTCGGGAAACTACTCAGAATCAATTGCAATACATTCTCAAAGTTCTGCACAAATTTCACAATACATTTCATTTCAGTGTCTTAATGTTAAATTAAAGTTAGTCCGGGAAACTACTCAGAATCAATTGCAATACATTCTCAAAGTTCTGCACAAATTTCACAATACATTTCATTTCAGTGTCTTAATGTTAAATTAAAGTTAGTCATGTTATTTCTTCAACTCTAATATGAATCCTTGGGACGGGGAAAATTAGACACTCACCATGTCATCATGAGCTTTTGCATTAAATATAGCAGTTGATGTTTGAGAGGGCGATGTCTGCACAAATTTCCCCAATTCAATTTCATCAATCCACAGCACAAATATAATGGATCGATTTCAAATTCGAACTCTGATAGGCTTAACTTATGATCAATCACACCCTTCACAGCCATTCATTTTTCAGTATAAATGGATTCTGTATGAATAAAGATGGGATATATTTAAGAGGTACTCACCAAATAGGAAAAATGTGTTCCAAGGAGGTATCTTGAAACCCGGAGAAAATTTATCCGTTCCAACTGACAAAAGGCTTCTATGTTCTGCAGCTTCCAACACTTTTCCGCGCTAATCTCTTCCAGTGATGTCAGACCTTCAACGTTCAGGGTTTCCAGTTCAACACACCCATTTATGTTGAGGAATTTAAGGCATACAAGATTTGAAAGATTTGCCAATTTCTTCAATATTGAACAACCTTCCAGATTCAATCTTACAGGGCTTGATGGGAAGACTTGAACCTGCACCAGCTGAAAATTATATGAAAGGTCAACAATTTCAAGCCTGGGACAAACAAATTGAGGTATACATATGTTGGAAATGGATGTGTGGTTCAGAGTGAAATCTCTTAGAGCATCCATGACAATGACATTGTCATCAACAAAATACCCGCAAGTCTGAAAACTAAATTCAGCTATCGGGCAAGAGTCTATAACCAAAACTTGCATATTTTTCAACAGTACTATTCCTGGTGGTGAGATGGTCTGCACTGCCGATTTATATATTTCTAATCTTTGCAAAAGTTTACACTTTTCAATAGCTGGGATGTGGTCTAAAGTGTTGCATCCGAATAGAATCAATTCTTTTAACCCCTTCAAAGAGGCCACAGACGCTGGTAACTTTGTTAACAGTCCGCTACCTATTCTTAGTTGTTCTAACTTGTCCAGTAGTTGTAAATTCAAGGGCAATTCTTGTAAACGAGTATAGAGTAAATTCAAGTATCTTAAACGCGTTTGAGATGGGATTCCCTGTGGCAACGTTGTCAATTGAGCACAGCCTTTGAAATCGATATATTCGAGTGTCGAAATTTGTCCCAAAATATCGGGCGGGATGGATAGATTTTCGCAGTCTCGCAATGCTAGATGTTGTAGTTGCAATAACTGAGAGAAGGAAGTGGGTAGTTTGGTCAGATATGTGGAGCCAGATAGATCTAAATGTCTTAGGTTCCTAAGTTGGGAAAACTCAAAGGGAAGTAATTGTAGGAATGTGATATTTTTCAGCACGATCTTAATCAAGTTTGTCATGAAGGTTCCTATCCGATCTAGAAAATAACAAATCGATGGGAAGGTGGTAGAGATCTTTGTATCAGATAATTTCATGCAATATTGAAGATCAACCAGCTGACTTCTGCTCGGAGGGGTGATGGGAGCGCCCTCCTCCCTCGCATCAATATTCAACTCACGCAACTGTGTAGGTATCTGCAATGGACATGTATAATATCATGTTAGTTATCACAGACCTAGTCCATGAATCTGTTAACCATCCTGGATGAACTGGACAAAATATTCGAGCAGGTTAAACACAAAACTAAAATGGGTTTTTGGGGTTCTTCATAATAATGGGTTCTTCTCCCGAAATACTCATTTCTATTTATTGCTTATTTCTATTACTTATCCTGAAATACTTTACTTATTTCGATTACTTACCTTATCAATTCTATTGAATAACTTTTCAACGTTGTCCATAGGACCTTGAAGTTCCAGAATTCTTAAATTTCTCAGTGATATGCCAGATGGAAGGGGTATGAAGTGAGTATTGCGCCAGCGAAGCCATACCAGATCCCCTGAGGTAGCCGAACCAAAAAAGGAACCCAAATCTATGGAATGTTCAATGATCAGAAGACGTATACCCGTAATCTTTATGTTATTAGTGAGTTGAGGCAGACTCTGACCTTTAGGGATACGAATGCCTCGTATGCGAGGCAACCATGATCCGTCCTGGCACATTCGTTCAAATAGAGAATAAGTCTAATATGCTAGGGTATGCTATGAAACCAAGTTAAATGGCAATAATAAATAAGTGATCGGATATGCATACATACATGCAACTGCAACATTTTCACTATATCAGCTGAGCAACTAAGGCGTAGTGGTTTATCCATTGAGCGTAAATCTTCTCTTGCAATATGCCTGGCAAGTTCCCTAACTTGATTTTGCATTATAATTTTTGAACTGCCCTGTGGAAATAGGGCTGGCAGTATTAAATGCTTTCCTTCTGTACTTAAAGTATCTTGCCCAGGGCTCCCAATTTCGTATTGGTCCTCCACCTCATTGTTAAAATCTAAAAGGCATTTTTGACGGAGATTTTCAAGGCAGTTCTGGACATCGATATAATAACCCAACCCCTCTAGAACTCGAACAGCTAGTTCTACGTTTTCTCCCACCAAGAAACAACCCACATCCAAAAGCATCTCCTTCTCTTCGGTCCCCATAGCATGGTAACTCCATTTTAGTGTGTTTATTACAGCTTCTGCGTTAGGTAGCGGCAGTCCTTGAGAAAACATTTCCAACTGCCGCTTCCAATAAGTTATATCAAGGTTGCCAGCAAGCTGCTCCCCCAAAACTTTTAAGCATAGAGGCAACCCTCCACAAATTTTCAGCAACTCTTCCACCAAATCTTCATATCCTTCAAGTGGTTTTGATTGAAGGAAAGCATGATGGCAAAAGAGTTCTTCAGCATGCTTTCTCTTCAATGACTTTACATCATACAACAAAGTATTCACAGAAGAGCCTGTGAGTATATTCTTATCACGACATGTTATCAAGATGAGACTACCAGGTTCCACCGCATCTATGTCTAGTAGACTTTTTATTTTCTCCCTATCATCCACATCTTCCAGAACAATCAGAATTTTCAACCCTCTTAGCCTATTTCGTAAAATAGTCCTACCGATGTCTGTATTCGGAATGTTCATATCATTACCAAGCAGACGACAAAAGAGCTGCCGCTGCAATGATGTTAATTCAACTTTTCCTCTTATGTTAGATAAATAACAGGACCTGTTAAAATCCGAATATCTCAAGTTGAAAAAATGTTTGGCCAGAGTAGACTTCCCTATTCCACCTATTCCAGCAATCCCTACCACCTTGGTGGCGCTTTGTTTCAGAATTTCATTCTGTAAATCCTCCAAGGATTGGTCCAGTCCAACTGGGTATGTGGCCACTTCTAACGGTTCCCATTTCACCACTTTCAATACATTGTCGACAATGCTCTCCAAACACTTGCCTTGGTCACTGAAACAGCAAACAAACAGATAAATTCAGTTCAGATTATGGAAATTAGTGACAACCGTTTTAGATGATTCCAATACAAAATTAGTGACAACCGTTTTAGATGATTCCAATACATTGCAAAATAATTATGTGTCCATTCACCTTTCATTCGTTTTGAACCGCAGACCACAAATGGCTGCGGCTTCTCTGAGGGCACCTTTCCATTCCTCAAGCACTTCCATGGCTGCTTTACCTTCCAGTTCGTGTTTACGGAAGTCTTCGGCATAACGTCCCTTATAAACATAACGAAGGTCAGAGGGATCAACGTCATAAAACACAGGGATAATTGTGCGCTCATGAGATCTCAAAATCCAACGCAGTTCATCCAAGCACCAACGTGATTCCACATACTTCTCTGAAAAAATGAGAATATGAACGGAGGCGCTGTAAATGGCTCCTCGGATCGCAGGACAGAGAGAATCTCCCGTGCGAAGTTCCTCCTTGTCAAGAAAGACGCGCAACCCACACCTTGTGAGACGATGGTAGATGAGGCTGGCAAGACTGAGCTTCACGTCGGTTCCCCTGTGGTTTATGAAAACGTGGTATGTTCCCGAAACTGGCTCTGTTGCTTGCTCCATGATTACCGATTGCTTGATACTTCCTACCTTCGCTGAAATAAACGCGCTCCACCTGACATGCTAGAGTAATTAATGGATGAAGGCAATTGCAAATTTGGGTGAAGAAAATGGAAGATAACAAGTCAACTCACGCCCTAAACTTTCTCCATGTCCAAAAAATTAGGTATACGTGTATGGACGTCAATGGTATAAGGAAATGGGAAAGTCTAAATAAATAATGATGATTATTAAGTAAATAGAAGATCACATCCAACATATGTAAATATAAATTACAGAAATACTTAACAACACCAAACACCAATGAGTACAAAGACATGGAAAAGACATTTAATAAATAAATGTCAATATGAATATGATGATGGTGGTTATTATATTTATATATATATGGAAAACTATGGATAAAACCATTAAAAATGATGGAAAGTCATCAAAATAAATAAATAAATTTAAATATGACATAATATATGAATATGATATCACTTTATTAAATAAATGTCAATATGACATATGACCTAACATATATGAATATGATATTAGTGGGATGTGA
The DNA here is from genome assembly GCA_900067695.1 of Picea abies. Lineage (NCBI taxonomy): Eukaryota > Viridiplantae > Streptophyta > Pinopsida > Pinales > Pinaceae > Picea > Picea abies. Next base: position 1,194 of record CBVK0102036355.1, on the reverse strand, counting down.
TGATCACTTTATTCATATAGATAAAAAAAAACATCAAAATAAATAAATGGTAAACTGACCTAACATGACCACTTTAGTCATACACAATAATTTTGTTGTTCACTATTATATTTTTGTGATTTACTTAGATATTGCACAGAACCGATGTAAATATAAACTAGATAAATGTACAATGATGCCAATGGGTACAAGGAGATGGAAAAGTCATCAAAATAATTAAATGTTAATATGAAATAACATGTTTGAATTTGAAGTTAGTACAGTATTAAATGTACTTAGAGAAGATAATATGAGGTATTTATGGAAGTATTTAAGAGGATAATGAATATAATGTGGCCATAATCATAAAATAAATTCGTTTTGTAGATAGTGGATTATCATTAAATGTAATGTGGCCATAATCATAAAATAAGTACACATGAGTATCATTGTATTGAAATATATTGGATTATTTGTATTGTAAAAGGTATGGTTTGTGGAGTGATTCCTTCCAAAATGAGTAATTGATGGTGTTGCCCTACCTTCAAGATTCTCCTCTATATTCTTGTGTTGTTTATGGCATGATGCATTTGATATTTATGAAGTTTAAGGGTTTATTTATAAAATTAAGAGTTATATTCTCTCTTATATTTATAAATGTTTACTACATGTGTGATGACCACATCATCCATACACTACTATTATTTCCTGTCATATTCATGACTTGCCTAGATGTTGCCCGATAAACTTTCCATTAAATAGACAAAAGAACAGATTTAATATATGCAATGCAAATTAGCTAAATGTGTAAGGATGTCAATGGGTACAAGGAGATGGAAAATTCATTAAAATAAATAAATGGCAATCTAACGTAACAAGGGAGAATATGATGTCAGTGGGGTGTGATGATCACTTCACCCCTGAGCCATTGTTGTTTTCTTGTATTCATAACTTAGCTAAATGATGCATGATAAATTTTCCATTACATAGATAGAGTACCACATTTGATATATGCAAATGTGAATTAGATAATGCACAAGGATGCCAATAGGTACAAGAAGATGGAAAAGTCATGTTGGCACAGGGGCAGACCCAGGGTTCAATGCTACAACAATGCACCAACAAAACCCTAACTACTGACCATTTCAGCAACACCTGCGAAATAGATGAAGTCTCACCGAGATAGAGGCAGGGGTGGTTGCAGGACCTAGATGT